>LPNX010760889.1:755930-810396 GCA_001517045.1 Pseudotsuga menziesii | reverse complement strand
AGTTCTTGTGAGTTGGAATTCAAGAACCAATAGAATTCCAATAAAATGAGTCAACCATAATGGTTGAATTGACATATTTGTCATAAAAAAAAACTAATTTTTTTGTTTGTATTTTTGACATATCTCCCTGTGTTTTTACTCAAATTTCGATCGAAAGAGCTCGTTGGATCCGGAATTTGATTCTGCATCCAACGAGTACCCATATTGCATACTTTTCATGGACCCTGCTACCCCAAAAACAATAAATACCTGGAAACAAAATCTTATGATGATGTCATCATCATGTTTTTTTTTTCAGGTATTAATTGTTTTTGGGGTAGGGGAGTCTATCAAAAGTATGCAATGTGGGTACTCATTAGATGTGGAATCAAATTTCGCATCCAATGAGCTCTCCCGGTCAAAATTTAAGTAAAAACACAGTGAGATATGTCAAAAATACGAACACAAAAAGTAGTTTTTTCCTTTTTCCTCCAAAATTAATAAATATTATTTTATTATTTTAACTATTATTTTATTATTTTTCTTAGGAGGCCCATTTTAGACCTCAAAATTCCTCTAATGATGTGTGTGTTTGTGAGAGAGAGAGAGAGAGGGATAGAGGTGGAAATTTATATTGATTGAATAGAAGTATATGGATTTGTCAATTTATGATGAAACATAGTTGTTTGGATTCCAAATTCTTAAAAAATAAGCATAAGGTTTTGGGCAACCTTTTCTTATGAACCATAGAACATAAAATAAAATGTTAAAATGGAACAATATTCAATGAATAGAGGTGGTGTATAAATACATCGATAGAACACTTAAGAATATCAACACAAGACGCATCATCACAATGAATACTTGATCATACAAAAGAAAAATCAACACAAACCATAGGGTCATTCTTTTATAGTCTCTATATCTAATAAAATCCCTTTTAACTTTTCTTAATTGCTTAGTTGATAGTATAACACAATTTACAATAGTAGGATCACTGAAAGAACAACAATCACAACAACACAAAGAACATAGAGATTTTCCTCAGGGAAATCACAAGGGAGAAAACCATGCACTCAATATAGAACTCAACCAAGACAATGTAGAACCCCAAGACAACTCCTCCTCTCTTTAGTAAACGTCTTCTTCTCTCTCTAAAAAACTTTCTTGAGTGAAAAGTGTGTACAAATGAAGGAGGTGCCTCACCTATTTGTATTCATCAAGTGAGTGACTTAGTTACCTAACTAGGTTGGCCAGGTTCTCTAATTAGGGTTGACCTACCTAGAAGGACTCAAAATAGCATTTATAAAATACTTTTATGGGTATTATTTCCCTGACTTACAACATAGGTTTTACCTCATGAATTCTACATGACCAATTACATCAAGGACATATCTAAATGAATTAATAATAATAATACAAATAGAATAGATTTTGAAGTTACATTATTTTAACACTCCCTCTTAACTAGGAAGCTATTCTACATCACCAACAACAACCACAACAACAATTGTACAACTAACTAGTGAATCTCTATATATCATAGGAAGTTTTTGAACAACATCATATATCTTTATCATCAATCTAGAACTGCATCATAATCATCATCATGGAACTGTTGGATCATCATCAACATAAACATCATTAGTATGTGGATATTGGGCCTTCATCATCATCATCAGTTTGTGAGTACTGGGACATCATCATCATCTGGAACATCATCAATAGGTAGACACTGGAACATCATCATATACAACATCAGTATGTGAATACTATATCATCATCTGCAACATCACTATGTAAATACTGAAACAACATAATCTACAACATCATTATGTGAATATGATATCATCATCTGAAACATCAGTATGTGAATACTAGATCATCATCTCCAACATCAGTGTGTAAATACTAGATCATCATCTCCAACATCAATATGTAAATACTGGAACAACAACAACAACATTAGCATTTTATTTCTAAAGAAACATCGTTAACAAAATAAATGCTAGATCGTCATCTCCATCATCAGCATAGAGATGCTGAAACATCCATCATCAACATAGAATGTTGAGACAACAACATCATCATCATCATCAACATAGAAATTTTGGAACAACATCATCATCATTAGCACAGAAATGTTGGAACAACATAATCATCAACAACATAGAAATGATGGAACCACATCATTTACATTAGCATACAAATGTTGGCATCATCACAGAGTGTTAGAACCACATCATCTACATAAGCATAGAAATGTTGGCATCAACATAGAGTGTTGGAACTACATTGCCTACATTAGCATATAAATTCTACCATTGTCTAATCATATTTCCCTTAGAACGTCTGAAGCAACATCATGGTGGGTTTCTAGTGGATCCACTCAGGAGTTTGTTAGAATTACAAACCCAAACAAGCCTATCCAGGAAAATGGATGTACCTTGGGACCAAACAAGATTTGTTTGTCTTACCAACCCTTTCGAGTGAAACAATCCTAGCTAGACAAACTTATCCCCCTAGGATCAAACGTGCCTAGTCTGGCTTACTAAGACTTTTAGGCCAAACACACCTATCCATACATACCCTACCTATGTTGAGCTACCACACCACTACAACAGGAAACCTACTGCATCATCATTACTCCCTCTTTCAAGGGAGTTCCTTTTGGACTACACCAAGCTTGTCTAAAAAATATTCAAACTTTACAAAAGAGAGAGGCTTATTCAACACATTAACAACTTGTTCCTCTGTGGGAACATACTTGATATTTATAACTCCCTCCTGCACCATATCCTAGATGTAGTGATATCCAATTTCAATATGATTCAACTTATCATGAAACACCCGGTTTTCTATCATCTTAATACAACACTAATTATCACAATGGATATCAGTCACATCTATCTCTGCATCAAATAATCCTAGCAACATCTTGTGAAGCCATACTACTTTACTACAGTATGAACATGCTATAATGTATTCATCCTCTACCGTAATGAGGGAAATACTGTACTTCTTTCTACTTAACCATGAGATCATACCCAATCCCAAACTAAAATAGCATTCTAAAGTACTGTTGCAGCCGCAATAATTTCCCCAAAATATTCAATTTTAAGGCCCCTCTTTTATTTGTTTTTCTTCAAAATGGCCTAGGAGTATTTTATTATTGCCAAGGTTGCCTTGAGTTTAGAATTTTTTCTCAAAAAACTAGGTCTTTTACTTTTCTGATAAAGGATTATTAGTCAACTATTCTTTCGATATCTGAAGTGTAGTGGACTATCCTTTTGATGTTGCGGAAGCAGGGCCATATAACCTGCCAAGTGGTCTATCGAAAACCTTCACCGATGCATCGGAGTCAATTTGATTTATCCTCTTGGACTTTGTTTGCTGAATTTTCGGCATTTTAGTGTATGACATATCTGATGAATTGGATGATTCATTCACCTTTTCGTTTCCAATTTCCAATTTATTTTTGTCCTGATGTCACGTTGATTGATCGGAAGAGGCCAGAGTCCTAGTGTTTAGCCAGCTCAACATTGTGAAGGGATAGTATTGAAATGATCCGAAAGCATTATGTTTTCTTTGCCGAGTCCAAAGAATCTAAGTTTGCCGAGGCCCAATACCCATTTCCAAAAGTAATCAATGGGATGGTAGAGCTGTCTATAGCCGGCATTGTGGAAGTCTAGTAATAAGTAGTTTTGAGATTAGTCGATATTGCTTCTGATGTCCAAGATTGTTTTAACAGTTTGGTGTCAGGTCCATAGTTCATTTCGCACCCGCTGTTATCACTCCAGAAAACTCCTTTAGGTTGTAGTTTGAGGATGCCTGGAAACTTACAATTTTTTTTAGGGTTTTTAGATAAGGGTCAAATCAGTTGACCTATGTAACCTTTCCACTCTCAAGGCATGCATAATACTCACTCATTTACAAGGATTTTAGTTGCAATTTGCTCATAAATTTGACTATAAGATGCAGGGATGGAGAACTCACCAGGCTGGCAGACTTACACACATAACACATGCATATAAATGGCTAAATCCCACTGAGGATGCTATTTATAAATCAAATATCACTAATAGACCAATAGGATGACAACCATTGGCTTTTAAATAAATCTGAAATTGACCTGAATGCACATTTAGGCATAAACACAGTAAAGAAAGAGATGATGGCTGAACAGATCACAACAAAAGAGCTAATACCATGAATAATTAAAATGAGAAGATTGAAAGTATTATCAGCTCAGAAATCCCTGAAGTTAAACCCTTTATTAATAAATTAATCATGGCCTTTATAGCCTTCTACAAAAATAACAGATCCTGAAAATCCGATCTATTTACACTAAAAAATACTTGCAAGTAATAGTTTTTCCAGATTAGGGCTTCAAACCCTTGCTAACTATTTATCTATCTATTGTGAAGATCTATTTCACTAAGTGATCTTTTAATGACTGAAGTGGTCACTGATAATCGGTAATGTTGGTTTAGTCTGAAATTGTCATCAACAGCCAGTGTTTCAGTAGTTAATCTGAAGTGACATTTCTTATTTTAATCTGCTGGAGTTTTCTACCTTGTCGTCGTAGTCACCAATTGGAAGCTTTGTATTCTATTCCATCAGCGCCCCAAGTCTCAACGTTGTCAATGTGTCGTTACCTTAAATCACTAACATCACGATGGCTTCTTCATCGATGATCGGAAGCTTTTCCCTTTATCCCATCGGCGCTCCAAATCTCAATGTCGGTGCTCTTCATCATTAGCTTGTCGGCGATCAAGAGATATGATAACTAATGCATTGGAACTTTTTATCTGAACACTGCCACATTTTTAGAGGTGAAACGAACTGAATTTATCACTGCCGAAAGTTGATTGATGAAGGTATCGGGGCATTAGTCTTCTATGCCGCCGATGGACAGTCTCTCTATTCACCAATATGTGTTATCTCTGTTGTTTTTCTTTTTCAAAACTTTATATTATTGACTATCGGTGATTTTTCTTTATTTCTATCGGAGGTTAGTAGAAGTCATCGATCGGAGCTTTAGTCTTCTGTGTCGCCGATACTGTGGAGGAGCTTCATTATAAACTCATCGATCCGTAGTCTGTATGTCTTTCGATCACCGATGATCATCTATTGTCGCGCTATCGGAATGATTCTTGTCATTTATCGGAGCTTTAGTCTTCTATGCCATCAACACTATGGAGGAGCTTCGTTGTGAACTCGTCGATCCATAGTCTGTATGTCTCCCATAGTTGTGGCTCCTCATTGAACTGTCTCACCAATGGTTAGTCCTTATAACCTCCATTCGTCGACATTTTCATCTAGTCGCAGAAGTCGTAGTCTGTCTTTCTTCCATTGTTGTGGCTCCTTAGTGGACTATTTCACCAATGGTTAGTCCTTAGAACCTCTGATCACCGAAATGTTCATCTAATCGCAGAACCCATAGTCTGTCAGTGGCTAATGAGATGTTCTGATCCTCGCCCAAGCCATCGAAGCTACAACTTTGTGAAAACATTTTATCAACCACTGAGACTTTCAAATGGTTAGTGACATTCATATTCCTCATTGCATGAATTAAATTCTTCATATGAAAATAAATTATCTTGGGATATAACATCTGGCTCCTACATGGGGATGGGAACCTCCCAGTGAGGTCCTAAGAACCCCAGACCAAATTGCCTTTTCCTAAAAGCAACTAAGTAATTTAACACTATTCTTTATTGTTCCATTGGGCATGGAGTCTTATTCTAAAATAAAAACAACCTACTATCTCCTAATTTACAATCATAAGGCCTCAGAGCCTCAAATAAAATAGAGTTTCAGGAACCACCCATTTATTGGGCCATCGAATACTTCTTCACCTTCTAGATTCTGCAATTTGAAGGTGTTATTCTCATATACCTAGTCTATAACAAAAGGGCCAATCCACAAAGAATCAAATTTTCCATGTTTCCCCTTGTCCTGTCTGACAGCATCCCACTTGAGGACCCAATATCCGACCTGGAAGTTGTTTGCCTTTGCTCTTTTGTCAAACATGCCCTTTATCCTCTGTTGATGAGCTTCTGATTTTCCTATAACTTGCTCCTTGATCTGTTGTAACTCCACCAAATCCATCATCCTTCTCATCATATCATTTGGTTCATCCTCCTCTTCCTAAAATAACTTTGCCACTGGAAGGATGAGCTAGATAGGAAAGATGGCCACAATGCCATAAACTAGTTTGAATGGAGAAGTCCCTATGGATATTTTATCTGTCACCCTATCAGCCCATAAAGAAAACTTAATCTTTGAATCCCAGCTTTTCTGATTTGTCTCTTACAGTTTCTTGATGATTTTGACTAAGATTTTGTTGGATGACTCAGCCAGGCCATTTCCTTGTGGGTAATAGTATGTGGAGTGCACCAGTTGAATAACCATTGATTCACACATTTTAACTAATGCTCTAGCCTTAAAATCTGGTGCATTATCAGTCACTAACCTTGCTGGGCAACCAAACCTGCTGAAGATGTTCTCATATCAAAATCTCATGATGACTTGGTGAGTGGCATTTCTAGTGGGCACTGCTTCTATCCATTTGGTAAAGTAGTCAGTGGCTACTAAGATCCATTTATGTTTTCCACTGGAAGATGGATTTATTTAACCTATGAAATCCAGACCCCATTGTTGTAATGTCCCATTCACTGTAACAGGCCTAAGGGGCAAGGATTTGAGCTGCTGCTTCCCTATAAATATTTGACATTGGTCACACGCCCTTACAAAAGTGCATACATCAGCAAAGAGGACTGGCCAATAGTATCTCGGTTTTAAGATCTTGTGGGCTATGGTTTTCTAGTAGTGGTGGCCTCCACATGTACTGGAATGACAGTGATGCATGACCTCCTCTGCTTCCTCTTTATCTAGACATCTTAACAAAATTCCAGATTGATCCTTCCAATACAGTAAATTGTCAATTATGAAAAACTTAACAAATTTCAACTTAAGAGCTCATGCTTGGTTAGGAGTAGGATCAGGAGAAACTTCTAATTTTAGAAAAAATTGAATGATACCTGAGTACCACTCACATGAAGGTATGTTCTCAGCTACTACTGGACTGTTATTCTGATCTTGATTTACTTCTATTTCAGTTGCTACCATAGTCTGCACCTTTGCTGATCTGACACATGTAAAATTTATTCCCATCAGTTCACAATTTTCTTTGGTCATGATTTTGGACAGACCTAATCCCTTTACCAGCTTGGTGGGTTTCACCTCTACATCAAACTCAATGAGTTTGGAAATCCACTTAGCTCTCTTCCCATCAATGTCAAGCTGAGTCAAAACATCCTTCACAGCAGCTGAAGGGACATATGCAATGACCTTTGCATGGAGAATGTAGATTTTGAAAGTCTTCAAATATTTTATGAGAGCATAAGCCTGCTTCTCAATTGGGTCATACTTCAGCTCAGCATCTCTCAGGGTTCTGCTAAATAAAGAAATTGGATGGTCAAGACCTTCATCATTCTTTTGTAATAGTACAGCTGCCACTGTGTCATATGATGCAAAAGAGAAAATGTAAAAACCCTTGGTGTAATTGGGACTAATCAGGGTTGGGGCCTCGATGATGGTTTTCTTAATGTCTTCAAAATAATTTCTTGCTTGGATGGTCCACTTGATTTCTGCATCCTTTTTCAGCATGGCTGTTATGTGCTTTACCAGCTCAAAGAAATTAGGAATGAATCTCCTAACGAAGTTTATCTTGCCTAAAAGGGACTGATTGTATCTTTTTGACCTTGGTATTGACAGCTGCTGAATTGCTTCCACTCTTATCAGATCGATATTTACACCTTCTGTTGAGACTATGTATCCTAGGAGATTTCCTTCATTACATACAAACTGGGACTTCTTGGGGTTCAGTGATATTCCATACCTTCTGCACTTCAGAAATACCTTCCTTAAATGCTGCAAGTGGTCATGATGGTTGTGAGAGTAAACTGTTAAGTCATCCAAATATATCAGCACAAATTTATCTTTTAGCCCTACAAAATCCAGGTCCATAGCTCTCTGGAAAGTATCCCCAGCATTCATTATCCCAAATGGCATTTTAGCATACATGAAGGTTCCCTAGGGAGTAGTAAAGGCAGTATTCTCTTGGTCATTTGGGTGTACAGTAACTTGGTTGTATCCAGAGAAGCCATCAAGAAAGGACATGACCCTGGCCCCTGAGACTTTCTGCAGTAGATGTTCCATCTTGGGCAGTGGGTAGTTATCCTTTTTGGAACACTTGTTCAGGTTTCTAAAATCCACACACAACCTGATTTCTCCATTTTTATTTCTTACCACTACTAGATTTGCAATCCACTTGGAATACATGAGGGGGATTATGATTTTGGCTTTGAGGAGCTTGTGGATCTCTTTCTCAATCACTGGTAATAGAAGAGGGCCAATGGGTCTCAGCTTCTGTTTGAAAGGAATGGTGTCCTTCTCCAAAGGAATCTGGTGTTGGATGATGTTGGTGTCATATTTTTTTAGGTCACTATACTCCCATGCAAAGACATCAGCAAACTATTTTATCAAGCTACAATATTCAGACTTTTGTTTAGCAGTCAGCCCAGTGTATAGATTTATCAGTTTTGTATGGCTCTGGCTGCCTATGTTTTTCTCTTGGATAGTAGGATCTAGCTCCCTTTTGGCAGGCTTGAAAGGGATGTCATTGTGATCAAACAGTTCTTCCAATGGTACTATACCTCAGCGTATGTAGTTGCTGGGAAATTGGACTATATTCTGCTCAGTCACTTTATATCTTAACTTGAGCTATTTGGATTCCTCCAAGTTAAGGTTTTCCTAATCTATGTGTATGTCAAAGAATTCATCCACTAACTGAAGGAATTTACTAAGCTCCCCATCATTTTCAAACACCCTCCAAAATTTTACATTGTCTGGCAGAGAGGGTCTGTACTTGACCTGAACATCATAGCTGAGCTTAGGGGGTAAAGGAGGAACAAACAAACTTGCAGAGATGATGAGGGAATTAGCCAGGTGATTCAAATCCCTAGGAATATATGACAGTTCAAAAAACATAAAGGATTCTCTGAGTTTTCATACCTCGTCCCTGTAGGCCTTCAATATGATATTTTTCGTCTGAAAAGTGTTATTGACCTGTTGTATGATGAGGTCTACGTCCCCAAAAATATTCATGCACATGATCCCCATCTCCTTGGCTGCTTTAACTCCTAGCAACAAGGATTCATATTCTGCTACGTTGTTAGTGGTTTCAAAATCGATCTTATAAGATAAGTGAATGTTCTCCTCAGATGGGGAGATCAAGACTATACCCACACCTTGCTGATTTTTGAGCGCTTGCCCCATCGAAATACATGGTCTAGATCGCTATTATGACTTCTTCGGGCTGTGGATGGGTGGGATCAGTGAGATGAACGGATGTCTGCTGATTATCATATATTTGCAAGATGCAAGACCCAAAATCGGTGTCCACGGCATAGATCGAGTGATTCACTGAGCGGCTCTCCTTGCTTATGATGTATGCTAGTTGATTTTCCCTGTACAGTCTCTTAGTATCCCCTCCAAAAATGGGAATGGTGGCATACATGAGATCCATCTGAAGGGTGTTTCCCAATCTTTTGCTCCATGACCAGAACAACAAGAGGCCGAATTTTGGAGGAATATTAGCCACTACGATGTCCATCATTATGCTTTTCATAGGTAGCTGAGTTAAGTTTACAGCAAGGTCTTTGATGAGGCCCAAGCACTTGACCTTCCTAGAGTCAAAGGAGAATAAATCGTGGCATGGATTGGTAATGTTGAGGCCAATTTCATCCATCACAGCCTTAGGCATTAGGTTATGAGAGGCTCCTAAATCTAGCAGACAGTTATGGAGGATTTTATCATGGATGTTCAAGGATATATAGAATGGTGGGCAGGATTCCTTTAGGTCTTCGATCATGGGGCCCAAGGTTACAACAGGCTTGTAATCTTGTAGGTTCACAAATTCAGTCAGCGTCAATGTGCATCTTGGGATGAAGGGAATTTAGAATGGAGGTTTTAAATGCATCATTCTTCATCAACTCAATTAAAGGGAAAGGGATTTTCAATTTTTGAATTTTAGACTTAAAGTTAAAAGAATAATGCATCCTATCTGGAAACCTTACCTCATGAGCTGTAGGTTTGAGTTGGACTTGATCAGGTGTGGCTGAAGGTACTGGTTTATGCAATGCTTTGGATGGGACAGCCATTTTCTTTGGTAAAACAAAAACCTTTCTAGTGGGTGTAGCAGGAAGCTTGACAGGTACAGCATTCTTCTTGAGGGGAGCAACCAACCTAGACCTTAGTTGGTAACCTCCCTGAGCATCAACCTGATAGACAGCCTCTTCAGTGATCTACTCATCAATCAGGGCTTCTTCATATTCTTCCTGTGTCATAAAAGAATAGTCTGCCTCATCCTCCATGCAGTGGATATTGTCTCCAGCTTCTCCTTCTTATTCAATGAATTCAGGCTCTTCTTCTAATACAGCATTTTGAAATGGAGCTCTTATCCTCTGGTCTCCCCCTTGATTTCTCTCTCTTTTGAGAATCTAAACAGGGGGGTTTCCTCTTCTATAAGGAACAAAATTTGGGTTTCGAGGAGCAAAGTCACTTGGCCCCTTACCCCTCACTGGTATATGTCCTTGGTCCTTCAATTTAGACATTTTAGCAGTCAGGTTATCTAGAAGTTTGGTCATTTTTTCAATCTTGTTCTCTGATGTAGAAGCCCCACTATAGTCTGCTAGCTAATTTCTCTTGTCTACCTTCCCTTTGACATTCTAAGATGCCAGAATGTTTAACTCTACCTCTAGAGCAGCATTCTACATGAGTGATAAGGAGGTAGACCTCCTTTCTCTGAGAAGTAGGAAGAAGTCAAAGTCAAAGGCATTTGCATAATTTATCATAACTAAGGTACCAGCGGGCTTAATCTTAGTGGGGATCTTGCTGTACATGTCATTGAATCTCTTGGTAAAGTTGGAGACAGACTCGCCATTTTCTCTTTTCAGGTTGTTGAATTTTGTGATATAGTAGAGGTGGTCTCTCCTCTCTCCCCAATGCTTCAATAAAACATCATCTAGGGCCTCTATGCCTGCCACTGACCCAGTAGGTAGTTCCTTAAACCACTTCCTAGCCTGGGCATCTAGGCTTTGCACAAAAACTCTGGTCCATACATCTTCGTGTTCTATATTTATATTTTCATCATAGCTATAAAAATCCTCTAGATGTTCTTCAGCAGTGAAATCCCCTTCCCCAGTAAACTTAGGCATATACTTGAGGTAATCCCTGGTAGGCATGGCTAGGAGAGGATTTGGCAAAATTAGGGGTGCATACCTAGCTTCTAGGATCCTTTCCATCTTGGTCAATTGACGGGTAGCCATATTGGAAAAGGGTATGGACAGAGATGTGGAAGGTAGCACTGATGAAAATATTTGCTGAGAAGGTGGTGGTATACTTATCCCAGTGGAGTTACCAGGGATTGGATCTTCACAAGTAGCAGTGCTTGAAGATACCCAAGCCCTAGATTTTTCTGATGTATCTAAAAATTTCTAGGAATTAAGAGTTTCAGTAGAAGAAATAACAGCAAAAATATTTCTTGAAATACCTGATGTAGCTTTTTGTGTAGCACTGCTGGTCTGTCTTAGTAAATCTCTAGCTTTCCTCAAGATTTCTTGTGGATCTGAAACGGGTGTTGCGGGTGGCCCCTTTGGGTTTGCTCTGGTACTTGGTCTTCTTGAAGCCACCTTATAGCAATGGAGTCACCAGGTATATGATTACAACTGTAATAATCTCCAAGCCTTGTCTATCATCAAAGCACAGATCTATGTCATCTCCCAGGGAAGCTGAGCTTCAATCTCCTCTCCTCGGCAACGGCGTCACTTTGTTATCACTCCAGGAAACTCCTCTAGGTTGTAGCTCGAGGATTCCTGGTAACTTACAATGTTTTTTAGGGTTTTCAGATATGGGTCAAGTCTATCGACCTATGTAACCTTTCCACTCTCAAGGCATGCATAAGACTCACTCGTTTACAAGGCTTTTAGCTGCAATTTGCTCAGAAATTCGACTATAAGGTGCAGGGATGGAGAACTCACCAGGTTGGCATACTTACATACATAAAACATGCATATAAATGGCTAAATCCTACTGAGGATGCTATTTATAAATTAAATATCACTAATAGACTAATAGGATGACATCTATTGACTTTTTAATAAATCTGAAAAGGACCTAAATGCACATTCAGGCATAAACACAGTAAAGAAAGAGATGATGGCTGAACAGATCACAACAAAAGAGCTAATACCATGAATAAGTAAAATGAGAAGCTTGAAAGTATTATTGGCTCATAAATCCCTGAAGTTGAACCATTTATTAATAAATTAATCATGGGCTTTATATCCTTCTACAAAAATCATAGATCCTGAAAATCTGATCTGTTTTTACTAAAAAATACTTGCAAGTAATAGTTTTTCCAGATTAGGGCTTCAAACCCTTTCTAACTATTTTTCTATCTATTATGAAGATCTAGTTCACTGATCAATCTTTTAATGACTGAAGTGGTCACTGATAATCGTCATTGCTGGTTCAGTCTAACATTGTCATCAACAGCCAGTGTTTCGGCAGTTAATCTGAAGTGACATTTATTGTTTTAATCCGCTAGAGTTTTCTACGTTGTCGCCGCAGTCGCCAATCAGAAGAGTTGTCTTCTAGTACATCGGCACCCCAAGTCTCAACACTGCTACAATGTTGTCGCCTTAAATCACTAGCATCATGACGGCTTCTTCATTGGCAATCAGAATCTTTTTCCTTTAGCCCATCGGTGCTCCAAATCTCAGCACTGGTGCTCTTCATCATTAGCTCGTCGGCAATCGGGAGTTGTGATAACTAATGCATTGAAACATTTTATCTAAATGCTATCGTAGTTTTGGAGGTGAAATGAACTGAATTTATCGCTGAAGGGATCGGGGCATTAGTCTTCTATGTCACCGATGGACAGTCTCGCTATTTGCTAATGCGCGTTATCTCTGTTGTTTTTCTTTTTTTAAAATTTATATGCTTGACTATCGGTTATTTCACTTTATTGCTATTGGAGGTCAATAGAAGTCATCAATCGAATCTTTAGTCTTCTATGTCGTCGATACTGCAAAGGAGCTTTGTTATAAACTCGTCGATCCATAGTCTGTATGTCTTTTGATCGTCGATGATCTTATATTGTCATGCTATCGGAATGATTCTTGTCATTTATCGGAGCTTTAGTCTTCTGTGTCATTGACACTGTGGAGGAGATTTATTGTGAACTCGCCAATCCATAGTCTATATGTCTCCCATCGTTGCGGCTCCTTATTGAACTATCTCACCGATGGTTAGTCCTTAGAACCTCTAATCGCCGACGTTTTCATCTGGTCGCGGAAGCCGTAGTTTGTATTTATTCCGCCGTTACGGCTCCTTAGTGGAATATTTTGCTAATGGTTAGTCCTTAGAACATTTGATTGCCAAAATGTTCATCTAATCACGGAACCCATAGTTTGTCGGTAGCTAATGAGCTGTTCTGATCCTCACCTAAGCTACCGAAGCTACAACTTTGTGAAATTTTTTTATCAACCACAAAGACTTTCAAACTGTTAGTGACATTCATATTCCTCATTGCATGAATTAAATTCTTCATACGAAAATAAATTATCTTGGGAGATAACACCTACTATGGAGGATATCCTCCAGAATTTTTCGCTAATGGTTTTATTATTTGTCCGTTGATGGTTTCCCGCCTGGTCATAGGTATATATATGTTGCCATATGATTTTTCATTTTTCTTGTGACTTGTCGTATTGCCTATCGATATCGTCTGCAGTTGTGCACGTGCAGCTGTCAAGACCTTGTTCGCCCTTCTCTGCACCCATGGATTTTTTTGTCTCGTCCAGTCGTTTGCATCGCTATTGACAGGTAGGTTTACCCGTGGCCTTGTTACTTTGGGCGTTGTTGGTTGATTTTGAACCATTTATTGGGTGAGGGTTAGGTTTTTCCACATAGGGGGTTATGGTTTTTCCTCCCTTGCATTCTTTTTTATTGTGAATATTTTACATCACTTAGGGGCTTAGCTTGTTGTTTGAGTTTTCACTTCGTGGGCGGTTTGAGTCTATCTGTCGTCGAGCGTTATGTATGTGCCTGTGTTTCTTGCGCAGGGTTGTAGGGAATGGTGCAGACAGATGTTTCTCTGTCTACACCACCCTATTCTTGTAATTTTTATGGTCGGCTAGAGGTTAAGAAGCTGTATTTCCTTTAGCTTTATTTTCCCATGAGATTCAAGAGGGTGCTCAGTTGATTAGGGGTTTTTCGAATTGGTTTTTGTGCAGGGTTTAGGAAGTGCAATAGAGTTGTATTTGAGTTTGGGATTTGTTGTTGAGATTTAGAAGTGGAATAGGCTTGGTGTAAATCAAAATTCCTATATAATTTGAAGGAGAATTTCTAGGCTAGGGTTTTGAGACAAGTAAAGTTGGGCAGGTTGAGGAGGCAACATTGTTATAGTATTTTTCTTGTAAATCATTCATTCATAAAGACTGTGTTTAACCTAATTTAACAGCATGCATGTCTAAGAGGTGAATAGATCTATATATTTTCTTGTTTATTGCTATAGCAATTACTAGAGTTAGTTAGACTAAAACATGTTGTTTGACTACTACAAGTCGATTGTTATAACATTAACATGTCAAAGAGACAAAACAAGAAAGCTCAGGTGGTTGAAGAGGAGCCTGAGGTAGAAATAATAACCAAGGTAGAATTCATCTATGAAGACACCAAAGCCACTACTAGAGTAGAACCATATTACAAATGGGGAGAAATTTTCAGAATGATCTCAAACCAGAATGTACCTGATGTTGGGTTTGAAGAACTGACAATTTATGCTAACATTGAAAAGTCATCTTTGATGAAAGTGGCTATTAGGCCTGAATTGTTTCCCTGCTCATAAGTAATAGGTTGGATTTTTCCCAGGGCATATACCTTAGAAAATAATGCAAACCAGGGCTATGCTGCATACATCCCTACCTATGTGTCTATGGCATACCATCTACCCTCACCACAGGTCTATCTAAGGGAAAGTTGGCTAAAGGAGGCAGGTCTGGACCTAGTAGAAATGGTAAAGAGGATGATGATCCCAGGGAATAATTTCAGAACCAGACCTTCAGGAGAATATGATACCTCAACTCTCCGAGCTCCTTACAGATTTACTGCTTTGATGCTTAACAAAAATTTTGGTAGAGAAAATGGCAAAAGTTTCAAGATTGGCTGGATACCGGTCATCTTTTTCGTTGCTACACAAGGAACTATCTTAAACTAGGCTAGTATAGTGTCGAACAATCTTTCAACATGCATAAGTGCATCCTTGGGAGGAGTATCCCAGAAGAAATCTGAACTCTATATGAGTTCTATTCTAATTGATTGCATATTGTGCACCCAAGCTTTCCCTGCTTTAAAGTGAAATTGGGAGAAGGGAAGAACCCCAGTATACATGGCTTATAATTTTTTTTGGGTGCATAAGTATTACAGTTATTATAGGGAGATTTGTGAGCATTTTATTATGCCCCTATATACTCTGATTTTCCTAACATAATGTAATTGCATGTTCGAGGAAGCATTTAAGGTCATACAAGAATTCGAGGATTATTATCTGACAGAGGATCGATTGTATGTGAGGATGTATGGTGGTTCCAGAGCTCCTTCTCTACTCCCAAAATATGCTATAGATTATGTACTCCACAAGGAGGCAGTCAAACAGTTGTACATTGATGGAGTAGGAAATTTTTTGTTTGAACATAAAACGGCAGTGTACCCTGCAGTACCTTTCTTCATTGGAAGCTATAAGTTTTCAAGGGTGAAGCAGGAATCAGAGTTTGTTAAAGAATTAGAATATTTTCACTTTGGAGAAATGAATTTTCATAGAAATGATTCCCATAACAAAGTAGTTGATTACTACAAAGAACATGGGATCCATTTTGAGTAAACTAACTTATGGGACAAAGATGAGGAGACATTCTGCAATGCCAAAAACATAATAGCCCTTAAGAAAAGGTTCAAGCAAAAGATAACAACTATGGGTCAAAAAGGAAATACTGTAGAAAAAACTAAGAAGCTAGAAGAGGAAGAGGCTAAGAGAAGAGAAGAAGATGATGTTGGAGACATTTACCACCTTACACACTCATTTTGGTCAATTTGGCCTAGTTAAACCACTATCCTAAGTATTATTAACTTAATTAACATTAGAGGAGCACTAGATGACATCAACTAGATCACATCCACACCTACCTTCAGTCAAGGAGGCTAACTTAGCCTTCTCCTACATTTGAGGAGGCTAACTGGAGCACTCTGGGGGTGATCTGAGTGTCATTAATGCACCATATTGCTAATTGATGGTTACAATCAGTTAAACAGAGTAGTGAAGGTGCCTTCCTTCATTAAATTGATTATTTAATGATTATTTAATGAACTGGAGTCAACAGGGGTGCCTCCAACCACTTCTGATGTTCAGTTACACTTCAGTTAACCTCATCGGGGTTCATTAGAGTCATTGAAGTGCTACCACTTGATGGTTGGCTTGCTGTGACATGTGTCTGACCTACTTTTAGTTAGACTCAGTCATTTATTGCACTCTAACTTCAGTTAGGGCTTAGTTGAGTCAATTAGGGTTTTGATCAGTGGTTAACTTGAGTGTTTCCTGTGGCTTACATTCAGTTAAGCTAGACTCACTCATTCAATTCGAATGACCTTCTTGGGAATTCAAATTGATTTTTCATTCATGCTTGTAGCATGATCTTGTATTGTATTACTCATTCTTTGTGTGAATATATAGAGAGGCTACTCATTTTGTAGCCCTGTTACACCATTTTCATGACTTATTGTTATTAGTCTTTGATGAGACTTGTGTTTAGTCCCTAGATTACGGTGGTAGATTAATATGGTATCAGAGCTTATGGTGGGATGAAGCTCAGATCTCTCAAAAATAAGGTTTTTGACAGATCTTGCATGAAAATTGAGCAATAGCTCAAAAATCTAGCACTACACCAAAATCCAAGGCTTACCACTTAATACCCCAAGTAAAGAACTTGTTGATCAAGCTTGCTTGATTGACTATGTTGGGCCTGATGAAAGCCTAAAATGTGTAGGCTATCTGACCTTACATTTCCCTTTCTGTTGTGATTTTCAGGTTTTCTATAGGTGAAGCATTCGCTCCAGCAGATTCAGATGGCCTCTTCAGAAGATATTTTGACTCTGTTCAATTTCCACTCATGGAAAGGAGACATGGAGATCCAGCTACACTCCAGAGGACTATATAGGGTCACCATGGACACTTAAGATGAGCCTAGTACTGCTATAGACAAATCAAGATTCTTGAACAAGAAGGATGAAGCATTCAGATTCTTTTGCCTCTCAATTTCCCGGGATCTTATTTTCCATCTTTGGGGATTGAAGACTCCAAAGGAAATTTGGGAGAAATTGAAAACCCTATATGGAAAGCAGGATGATTTGAGAGTTTACCAGCTCAAAAATGAATTGATGTCTCTCCATCCTTCCAATTTCAAGACCTTGAATGACTTTTTCACAACGTTCAAGCACATTGTCTTACTCTTGAAGCAATGCAAAGTGGAGAAGGTGGATGATCATCTCATCCTCGCCATACTCTCCAAACTTGGAGCTGATTATTCAATTTTTTTCTCTACATTCCGTGCAGGGAAGCTCACAACCCCTGGATGGAAGATGCCTACACTCAATGCCTTCATTAAGTCCCTAACAAGTGAACATGATAAGCTTGTCCAGATGGGGATCATCATATCCTCCCATGATCAAGCCCTCCATGTCTCGAAGGCCAAATATCTGAAGGGTAAAGGAAATCAGCAGAAGAACCCAAAAACTAAATTCAAATATCCTAATCCTAAAGTTGAAAACCAATAGCATGATGAGTCTTCCATCTCAAGGAAGAACAAAGGAAAAGGGCATCATAGAAAGGAAAAATTCAAGTGTTCATACTGCGGGAAGGGCTTCCACCCTAAGCATGCCTGCATGAAGAAAAATATTAATGAAGCTACCTCTCTCCTTGAGATAAATCACATTAATCTTCTGGAAATATTTTGG
This sequence comes from Pseudotsuga menziesii, assembly GCA_001517045.1. Lineage (NCBI taxonomy): Eukaryota > Viridiplantae > Streptophyta > Pinopsida > Pinales > Pinaceae > Pseudotsuga > Pseudotsuga menziesii. The sequence continues at coordinate 792,279 of LPNX010760889.1, read as the reverse complement.
AGGAGAGATCAGCAAGATCAAGAACCACAGCATGAAAAAGGTCATGCCCTCATGGAAAGCACTTCGAAGTCCAAAGCACTCTTGATTGATTCTGGAGCTTCAAACCACATGATGGCTAAAAGAGAATCCTTTTCAGCCTTGGAGATCGGAAAATCCATCCCCATCCACATGGGAGATGACTCCACCATCATTTCAGAAGGACAAGGTACAGTTGATGTTGAGAATGGCTATTTTTCAAATGTTTTGTATGTACCGTATCTGGCATCAAATCTCCTTAGTGTCTATCAGATAACACATATAGGAGTTCCTAAGAGATTTTATTTCATCCCAAATGATGATGAGATAACAGAACTTGCATCTAGGAAACTCATTGTTAAAGGCCTTGCAAACCATCATGCAAAATCCTATGAGCTCTCCCACTTTGTGGCGGATGCAAAGCCCACCGCTCTACTAACTCATGGAAATGAATTTAGTAGGATATGGCATGAAAGGTTTGACCATATAAATTCCAAATATTTTCATAAATTATAGAAAAAACTCCATGGTTGAAGGCCTCCTGATCATCAAGGAAACCACTAGAAATTGCAAGGGTTGTGTGGTTGGAAAACACCCTGAGCACAAGTTCGATCGGGGGAAGGCAAACCGAGCTACATGCATATTGGGCCTGATACATTCTGATATCAACAGTCTGATGCCTATCACATACATGAATGGATCAAGGTATCTTCTGACTTTTATTGATGATTTTTCAAGGTACACATGGGTCTTCTTTCTCAAAAAGAAGTCTGAAGTATGTGAAAAAATTTCTAAGTTGAAGGCCTTGATCGAGAATGCCTCTGGGATTAAGATCAAGATCTTGAGATATGATAATGGTGAGGAGTACGTCAGTAATGATTTTCTGCACATATTCTCCCAAAGTGTTATTTAGGTCCAACATTCAATTCCCTACACTCCCCAGCAGAATGGAGTAGCGGAAAGGAAGAATCGGTCTCTCAAGGAGATGACCACATGTATGTTGGAATCAAAGAAGTTGGCTACAAATTTGTGGGCTGAATCCATGCATGCTGTAGAATAAATTTATAACAGGGTGCCACACTAATCCATGAAAGGGAAGACCCCTTTCGAAGCATACTTCGGACACAAGCCAGATGTGTCGAACCTGCAGGTGTTTGGGTCCACTGCATGGGCCCGGAATCCACTTGATAAAAGAAGGGATTTGCAACCGCAAAGCATAGAATGTTTGTTTATTGGGTATCCTGATGAATCAAAAGGTTTCAAGCTACTAGATATCAAAACAAAATATATCATGATCAAGAGAAGTGTCAAGTTCAATGAGCCTCTTCAAGAGGTGGAACTAGTGAAGGAGAAAACTGCTGAATTTTCTTCCTATTCTACTGAATATTTGGATGATGAAATTGGGGGTGATGACCCTGATTTGGATCCTCTGATTTATAATATCAATGTGAAGCAAAAATAATATTCTGAATCAGAACCTGAAGTACAAAATCATCTTCCCACATGGGCCTGACCATACACTCTCCTCCACAGGAGATAACATTGGAAATTCGGATGATCCAAGGAGAACCCGGTCTGATTTCCAAAGAGTAGGTATTGCGCTCTCTTGTCTTGATAATTTGCTGTCCTAAACTTTCTATTTGATGATTATTTCAGACCCAAAATCCTACTACCATGCTCGGAAGGATCTGAGATGGAAAGTTTCCATGGATGAAGAGATGAATTCTCCTTAGAAAAACACTACTTGGGAGCTAGTTTCTCTTCCTCCGGGAAGGAAATTGGTTCAATGCAAGTGGGTGTTTCAGAACAATATTTCTGATGATGAAATAACCTGCAAATATAAGGCAATTCTGGTGGCAAAAGGTTTCTCTCAGGTCCAAGGTGTGGACTACCATGAGACCTTTGCACCGGTTGCAAAAGTGGACTCCATCCGCCTAATTTTGGAAATTTCGGCATCTAAGCACTGGGAAGTGCATCATATGGCTGTTAAGTCAGAATTTTTGCATGGAGATATTCATGATGAGATGTACATGAAGCATCCTAAGGTCTACATCTCTGATCCATCTTTGGTTTGCAAGCTAAATAAGTCACTATACGTGTTAAAACAAGCCCCAAAAGAGTGGTATTTCAAGATGGATGCCTTCCTTCTCTCGCAAAACTTCCAAAGGTGTAGATCAGATCCAAATGTGAATTTAAATTAGTATGATGGTAATTTTATTATTATTTTTTTATATGTTGATGACTTACTGATCACAGGTAGCACAGTTGCTTCCATTTCAACCATCAAAACTACTCTCCACAATGCCTTTGAAATGAGTGATTTGGGGCTCTTAAACAATTTTTGGGGCTCGAAATTGAGAAAAATTCTAATGGGATTATGGTCACTTAGTCCAAATACATATCAGACCTATTATTCAAGTTTAACATGGCTAAATGTAGGCCTAAACCATTCCCTTTCCTTTCAAGGATCATCCTTGAAGAAGGAAAAAGCACACCTCCCATGGACTGCACTATCTATCGATAGCTGATTGGTAGCTTGTTGTACTTGACACATTCTCAAATTGATATCTATTATTCCATGAATCCTATATCAAGATACATGCAGCAGCCTCATGATCTTCATTGGAAGGAATCTAAGAGGATCCTCCAGTATACTCAAGGAACTGGGACCTATAGCATTCACTATGCTGCAAACTCTGAGCTAGAGCTGGTTGGATACACATATTCCAATTGGGTGGGTGATTATATTGATAGAAATTCTACTTGTGGATATGTATTCATGTTTGGTGGTGGCCCCATTTTTTGTTCTAGCAAAAGGCAGGCTTCCATAGCACTATCTTCAGCAGAGGCTGAGTATCGAGGAGCGGTGAATGCTTGCATCCAAGCAGTTTGGTTGCAAGGAATTATTTCAGAGTTTGATCTTGGTATTACTTTGTCCAGTGTCATGTTTTGTGATAATCAAAGTGCTATTAATATATCCACAGATCCAGTTACCAGGCAGAGGACAGCATGTAGAGATCCACATGCACTATATCAGGGAGCTAGTGCATGACAGGACCATCATTCTGCAATACTGGTCGATTGATGAGCAGATTGCAAACATCTTCACCAAGAGATTTTCCAAAAATTTCACTTACCTCCGTTCACTATTGGGGGTGAGTTCATCAGGGTGATTCAGACTAATTTCAGTGTTCATCTTAAGGGGGAGTTTTTCCCACTGGGTTTTCCCTCTTTTCCTCACTTAGTTTGTTTTTTAGCATTGTTTCAGTTTCAGCATTGTACAGGGTGACCTATGGCCTTAGTTTCTTGGGCCCTAGAATTTTTATGCATTTATGTTTTCTAACTCCTCCTAAGTATAGCTTAAGGGGGGCTATTGGAGACATTTACCACCTTACACACTCATTTTGGTCAATTTTTCCTAGTTAAAACACTATCCTAAGTATTATTGACTTAATTAACATCATAGTATCACTAGATGACATCAACTATATCACATTCATGCCTACCTTCAGTCAAGGAGGCTAACTTATCCTTCTCCTACATTCGAGGAGGCTAACTGGAGCACTCCGGGGGTGATCTGAGTGTCATTAATGCACCATATTACTAACTGATGGTTACAATCAGTTAAATAGAGTAGTGAAGGTGCCTTCCTTCATTAAATTGATTATTTAATGATTACTTAATGAACTAGAATCAACAGGGGCGCCTTCAACCACTTTTGATGTTTAGTTACACTTCAGTTAACCTCATCGGGGTTCATTGGAGTCATTGAAGCACTACCACTTGATGGTTGGCTTGCTGTGACATGTGTCTAACCTAATTTCAGTTAGACTCAGTCATTTATTGCACTCTGACTTCAGTTAGGTCTTAGTTGAGTCAATTAGGGTTTTTATCGGTGGTTAACTTGAGTGTTGACTGTGTCGTACATTCAGTTAAGCTAGACTCACTCATTCAATTTGAATGACCTCCTTGGGAATTTGAATCGCTTTGTCATTCATGCTTGCAACATGATCTTGTATTGTATTACTCATTCTTTGTGTGAATATACAGAACAACTACTCATTTTGTAGCCTTATTACACCATTTTCATGACTTATTGTTATTAATATCTGATGAGACTTATGTTTAGTCCCTAGATTACTGTGGCATATTAATAGATGCTAGGAGATTGGTACAAGAAGCAAAAAATTTGTTGAGGATTGAATAAGAATAAAAGAAACGAGCTGCTAAAGAAGTAGCTAAGAAGGAAGAAGAAGAAAAGAAAAGAAAAGAAGAAGTTGAGATAAAAAAGAAATAGGCAAAAAGTGAGGGCTTTAGGTTAACAGAACCCCAAAAGGAGAAGTAGCCGACAGAGAAAATTGATGTACAAGAAGTACAAGATCCTACAGATAAAGAACAAGGACAATCTGATCTTGATCCCTTGGAGCCTGTTGTCCCTTCTAGCAATATGTTAAGAGAAGTTTCAATTTCTGAATTTGATTTGAATCCTTTCATGCCTACCAAAGGGGAGGAGGTACCTGATTTTAATATTATATTCTATGACAAAGAAAAGAAAATTATTGTAAAGAGGACCGAGAAAAAGGTAGATACTGGAGGAAATCTAGGGAATATGGTGACAGACAAGACAGTAGTACATGGTACTTATAAGGATCCACGGTTGATAGAAAGAGCTAGGGTAGTTTTAACCTTAACAACTGAAGACAACATGGACAAGATCATGAATGATCTAGAGCAGTCACAAACGATTGTATCTCAGCTAAAGGAAACCTTGAAAAAGGAAAGGGGTGAAAGCTATAAGCTAAAGAGAAAATATGAAGACATGATTGGTGAAGTCAAGGTATTGAACCACCCTTGCATAGGTCGTTATCCTATCCAGAGTGTAGTTATATCAATATCTCGTTTAGGGGTGGGTTTTTTCATAAAAAAATTATGTCATTGTTTCAATATAGCCTCTCGACACATGATATAGCCAGTTTCAACCAGCCTTCTCATTATCAAGCGCAAAAAATAATTACTTGAGTTCAGCCCAATTGATGGTATGCAAATCTTAGAGTGAGCACTCAAGCAAGTGATCTAAGTAGTGAGCAGCACTGGCTTTCAAGGATAGAATTCCAAACTATAAGTAGATAAGGATGCTTTAGCAATATCTATAGAAAATACAAAGAAGAGTTCTCAAGTTACCTTGGCAGAGTTACAAAAGCTACAGCCGGAGAATCAAAGTTTAAAGACTAAAAAGGACAATCTTCAACTATCATGTGGAAATTTAAATGAAGAAAAGAACAAGTTGGAGAGCAAATTTATTGAGCTGGAAATAGAGAAGGCTACTGCAGAAGAAAAGGAGAAGCAATATCAGATGTAGATAGCAGCCTTAGAAGAACAAAAAAATTCATTGACTGCATCACTAAATAGTGCTATGGAGCAGAAAGCTGACATCTGACCCTTAAAGAAGCATGTTCTAATTCTTAGGAAAAAGATCCATCAGATACAAATACAGATAGAAGATGAAAGATGTAAAGTTTTACAGATAGACACCAGGCTGGAAGAGATTGTAAATACCACTTCATATTTTCTGGATAGGACTCATGATATATTGGAAATTCTAAAGGGAAGAATGGTTTGGGTAGAAACCAATAAAGAATTTCCCATAGACCTAACCATTAATGATCAGCAAAAATTGAAGCAAGAATGTGAGTTAATGGAATTCACCAGTAATGTCGCAGAGGAATTTAAAAAGACAGTAAAGAAGACAAAGATTGCTTATGCCGAATTTTGCAGGAGAGTGCTCTTCACATATAATCTATGTCAGACTTCTGTTGGGAAGAGATTGGAGGTGCTACCTAAACATGAACTATTTCTAAATAATTTACAGGACAAATACAAAGAAGATGAACAAGTAATCCAACAGGTCAAGGACTTGGATGAATGGATATTGAAAGATGCAGTAGCACATGCAGCCATGAGCATACACTTATTAGAGGACCAGCTGCGCCTGATTCTTGATAGAATAGAGGGTGTGAAGACCCAAGCTGCCAAGTATGAGATTAACATTCGATTCCTTGAACCTTCTGGGTTAGAAAGCATAGCAGCAAATGCTAATGCATGGAAAAATTTCACCAACAAGCAAGTTGGGCCTTCCTCATAAAATGTTTTGGGAATATTGATTAAAAATGTAATATATTGTATTAATTTTGTGCAAAAGCTACAGGACAAGTTTTAGTAAAGGAAAGGTTAGGGAAGCTCAAGAGGCAATGAGGGGCAACCCAAGAGTTTTTTGTTTTTTTATAAGTATAGGAGAGTTTTAGATAGTAAAGGACCCTTTTTCCAGACTATCTTAAGGAATTTTGTTGTAAGAAGAACTAATTCATTTTACAATAAAGAGTTATATGTTTTTTGTTGGAGAAAGTTGGTGGAGTTTCAAATGTTTTCTATGGGCTGGTTGGATATGAACTATTTCTTTTTCAGCTTGTTCCTTTGAACTTTGAGATCGTTCTAACCTATTGAATTATTTCATGTTATGAATGTGCTCTTGTTTATTTTGTGAAATATCCACATTGAGTAATGAATTTTTTAATTAACAAGAAGCTATCTCGTTGTTTATATTTCTATTGATATTCATGTGTTTATAAATGTTAACAACTATCTGTGATTTTCTTTATGCATGCAATACAATACATTACTCACCATTAATTACATTTTTTCTCCCTAGGGATAGGTTAGTGAGTCTTAGTTAGTTTCTTTCTATTTTTTTATTTAGAAGTGAGAGAGGTAAGATGAGAGGTAAGAACCTACGCATCACATTGTGACCCTCCTCGTTATCTCCATTTTCTGTATTTAGTTAGGCACTTGTACATCATACTTAAATATTAAAAAACTAAAAAATATACACGGTGGACCGGGCCGTAACTGGTAAAATCACTTTAATCGTTTCTTGACCTACGATAGTCGGATCGTAAACCGGACGGATTCCCCATACCAAACAATAATGAGATAATTGGTAATGTTGATTGGGGAGAATCCCTACTGTTGTTACCTGTGATTTTCCAGGCTCCAACAAGTACTTTTTCTATAGTTGGCACTTCTTGTCCAATATGAATCTGCAAATTTCTGTAATATGATATCACCATTTGATGCATATCTGATACCATAACCATCATACCCTTCAGGGACCTCGTCACATGTTTTTCTACCACTAAGTGAACATGCCTGGGCTCCACCATATACTAACTTAAGGTGTTTACATCAAAACATATATCTGGCCTCGTATTGGTCAAATACATTAGTGAACCAATAATCTCTCTGTATAGGGTAACATCCACTATCTCCAAAGAATCGTCATTCAAAAGCTTCAAATTTTTCATCATCGGAGTATTCATAGCCTTACAATGCATCATCCCAAATATATTTATGATCTCAACTACATATCTTCCTTAGTTCAGGAAAATATCACCCGGATGCTTCCATACTTCAGGACCTAAAAAATAGTTGATCATACCAAGGTATTTCATCTCAAAATTGGCAATGAGCTTCTTCTTACATTTGTTGATGGGCTTATCCTCACCTACCAAAAATATATCATCCACATATAGTAGTAATATCATAATCTCCTCATCCTTAACCTTATAGTAAAGTTTGAAATCATCAATTCTTCCATACCATGCTCTATGTGCTTGCTTCAACCCATGCAACACATTCTTTAGTCTGAATATATGATTCTTTTGATCATCTCTCTTAAACCCTTGCGTTTTCTCAATGCATACTTCTTGTTCTATCACTCCATTTAGGAAGGCTATCTTTACATCCATATGATGTAACTTCCACTTCATCTTGGATGCCAAGGAAATGACGGTTCTGATTGAGGTGTACCTTGTGACTGGTGCAAAGGTATCCTCATAGTCAATTCCTTCCTTCTAAGAGAATATATGGGCTATAAATAATGTCGTTTACTTCTCTATATTGTCATATGTTGAATGTTTTGTCTTCTAGATCAATTTCGAGGATACTAATGACTTGTTCTTTGGTCTTGGTACTAATTCCCATACATCATTCTTTATAATGGACTAGTATTCCTCAACCATGGAATCTACCCATTCCTTATACTTTGTTTCTTCTTCAAAGCATGTAGGTTCTTTGTCAATGAGATTACACATCAAAGCCACATAAAATCATTATCTTGTTGTTAGTCCTAATAAATATGCTTAGATGACAACCTCAAAGTTCATAGACTACGATGTATTGATCTACTATAAGCATCAATATACAAAACCTTATTTATTCAATAAATCCCTTAATGATATAGACTTTGCAAGAAACTATTATTATTATTATTATCAATAATCAAAACCTTCTATCAAGACAAAAAAAATGATTAGTTATGATAATATATCTTGCAATTAATTCTTAATTTCTATTCTTTTAAAAAATTTCTTCTATAAAAATTTCCTAAATTGTTAACTCAAAGAGGAAAAACAAACTCAAAAAATGATAAATAAAAATTAATGGAATATGGAAAACAATTTTGAAAAATAATTTCAAGGAAGAAGCAAAAAAAAAAAAATAGTTACTTCCTTATCATAGATAAAGATGCCTTCTTAGTCCCACTAAAAGAATCACCTGCAAGATTCCAAACAAATCATCATAGATTACTTTAAAAACTTATAAGGAGATATATTATCAGCTAGAAGCATGTTAAAATTTAGGGGCAACATACTTCCTTATTTAACAGTTTTTGCTTATTCAAAAAAAAAAAACAACAAAAGAACACTGTGGCATTATACTTGTAAGTGAAACTAACAACTATGTGCATATTTTATTTAGTTATCTACTATCCTACCTCACTTAAGAAAAACCCTTAACTCAAGTATAGGCATATTTCCAATGGAACCATGTGTTTAATAAAGTTATAAATATACCCACATTTAGGCTTGAACAATATACTTTAATAAGTACTAGAACATGAGGAACCAAATGCTTCGATGTATATAGTGTCAAATATTTTTGAAGAAGAGAGTGTTGCGGTATGATAGTTTCTTGGAAACATACATCAATGTAGTCATGGTATTCTTATCTCTCTTATTCTTGTGTCATGCCATGATGTTCTTTAGAAGTTTTCCCATCGAACCCATGAGTGAAAAAAGTACCTAGAATATGGTGTATGTTGATCTTCATATAAGGTGGTCCATGATTCTTTGATCTCATATGCAAGTTGGAAAGGATGCCCAAATAAAGCTTCTAGATGTGCCTCTTGAGTAAAATTTTGGGACTTCAAACAAATTCCGTCCAGTGGTACCAATGAGATAGAATAGGTAGGGAAAGTGGACAGTTCAGAAGGATTTGTATGGACATGTAAGTGTGACTGGTTACTTTGTTTTTGAAGGGATAATGGAATATATGGAGGATACATTAGAGGAATTTTCAATTTAAAATGGCCCTTCCAAAAAAAATTTAAATTCCATGTCATCACATATAATCCAATCAAAATTATTTAAAATTAAAAAAGGGAGCACCTCTTAAACAATTTTTTAATATAAATTTGGGGATAGGTATTATAAAAAAAACTACCTTTTTTGTTCGTATTTTCGACATATCTCCCTGTGTTTTTACACAAATTTTGATCGAGAGAGCTCATTGGATGCGGAATTAAATTTCACATCCAACGAGTACCCACTTGGCATACTTTTGAGGGGCCCTGCTACCCCAAAAATACGAAATACCTAAAAAAATGTGATGATGACATCATCATCATGTTTTTTCAGGTATTTCTTGTTTTTGGGGTAGAGGATCCCCTCAAAAGTATGTTGAATGGGTCCTCGTTGGATGCAGAACTTAATTTCGCATCCAGCGAGCTCTCCCGATCGAAATTTGAGTAGAAACATAGGGAGATATGTCGAAAATAAGAACAAAAAAAATTNCCTCCAAAATTAATAAATATTATTTTATTATTTTAACTATTATTTTATTAATTTTCCTTAGGAGGCCCATTTTGAGTTGAAATTTCCTCTAATGTGTTTGTGTTGCAGGATGTGGGTATGTATCCATTCCATGAAGTAAAATTCAATCTCTTGTTTGACCTTGATATGATGCTTTAATCCTAGGAAAGGAAGGGAAAGTATTTGTGGAATTGTTCAAGTCATGTATGCCACAAATTCCAAGATTATCCAAAGGATAATCCCTTGTCATATGATTTTTCTAGAATCAAGAACAAAATATGAATAAAACTCTTTCTAATTCTTGTCGCTTTCCCTTAACCTGCAAAACATCCAAATGTGAATTTAAAGAGCTAATAATATCAATTTTAAAATTGATAATGGAATGATCGATTTCAACTTTTTTAGCTCATGTCCTTGTAGTATATTTTATCCTCCTTGAACATCATATACATAACTCATATACCTCTTCATATGCCAATTGAGAAACATCCCCCATTTCCATAAGATTCAAGACTTCTAAAAATTCATCTTCAATTCCTCTAAGTAAGATTGTTCGTAGGGTATCTTTGCTTAGTTGTCTTTGTTTTGATCTATGGAGGTTGTATTAGAATCGGTCTACATATTCCTCCACACTTTCATTATACCCTTGTATAATTTCATAAATCTCTTCTCGTGCCTTGTATTAGTCTTGATAGCTTTTCAAGAATACCTTCCTCATGTCTTCCAATATTGATTGTTATTCCCACTAGGTTCGATGAACCATCAGAGATATGCTCCTTTCAAAGTAGAAAGAAATAACATCAACTAGTTAGCATTAGTATAATAATTATTAATTCTACAAAGTGCTTCAAATTCAACTAAAAATATATCTTTATCTTCAATTTCTAGGCCATAAAAATTTGGTAGAATAGATGGGGAAACATTCTTCATTTGTGTTACTTTTACTAGATCTCTAATGAGGAATTTGAAGGTAATAGTTTCTCCCTAGTTAGAATTCACATCTTCTTTACATGCCATCTCTCCTCAAAATATAAGAGGTTGAGGTTCCATCCGTTGTTATGGTTTGAGAGAATTCTTGAAGATGCATCCACCTGTAAAAAATTATTGAAAATTCATTGTATTATTTTTCTGGCTTAAAAAATTGTGTTTTCCTTGCACATGGATTAGTACAAAAGGTTCTTACAACACCCAAAATTGAGTTAAATTTATGTTTAAGAATCCTATTGGAAAAAGAATGAAATGAAACTAATTGCAAGACTAAAGCACACCACATTTCTATGAAAAAAACACTCACTCTTGCAGGAAAGTAATCAGACTCACATAAAAGAAACACACATTTGTATAAAAAGAAACAACAAGGCTTCGTAGAAACTGACCAAAGTGAATGCGTCTAGCTATTACACCAAGGAAATTTTGTAGTGAGTTCAATTTTCCATCTTAACATTTTCTCCTCCCCCAAGCTATGTAATTTAAAGGAAACCTACCTACCTACCTAAACTCCAATCCCTTTAGCACCTCTCGGAAGTGATGCCAAAATTGTCAGGCCTAAAATATGTTTATTAAAAATATGACATTTAATTTTCAACCCGAGAGCCCATATACTTAGAGGTGGAAACACATTGAGTGCATAATTAGAGCCATGTGGTATAAACTAAATAATAAGATAAGTTTAAAAGAAGAGACAATATCTATTTAGCTAAGAATCAATACAAAAGAACAAGTACAAGAAAACCAGGCTATTCTATAAGTCTTTTAATTAAAGAACAAACTCGAATGATATCCCATATAAAGCAAAACAAACCTTAAATGATATCTATAACCTATTGTTCTATAAAAGATCTACATCCAACAATGAACAAACTAAGTTTTATTTCCGAGTTATGATTTTCAAAATCCAAAATACTCCTAAATATAAAAGCTACAAAATTTCTGTTAGTAAAATTAATGATTATGCTAACAACACACTACTCAAACTATTGTCGAAGAAATTTCAAAATTAACAACTAATTTTATGAAATCTAAAACAAAATAAGATCTTAAATCTAACCCTACACACCTTAAGATTTTTGGTCACATGAAAAGTTTATTTAAACCTAAAAAAGAGATGAAGAAAAAACTATCTACATTAATTAATGAAATTCTATATGGAATTCACTCAAGAACTTATCAATTTTTGACAGACAAAACTTTAAAAGAGTCCTAAACCTATGGTCAAAATGAAGACATGAGTTTAAAAAAAATCCAAAGCTTAAAAAAAATATTATTTGTTTATTTTCAAAAGACTATATGAAAATATTTATACAAAAATGGTTTCAACTAATCACCAGCATAGATCCATCTAAAAGGGGATCTACCAAGCACCAAGAGGGATCAAATTTTTCAAGGTGCAAACCCCTTTTTAGAGTAGAAATGTTGAAGAAATGTGTAATTTAATATTTATGGTTTTAGTTTATATAATTTATGTTGTTTTATATATATGCAATTCTAAATAATTTAAATTTTATTTAAGCAGACATGTTATTTTTAATAACATTTTATTAACTTTTTTTTATAAAGGATACATGTCAACTCTAGGACGAACACCGAAGAAGTTTCACATCTCTCCCCTATTGGATTGTAAAATGCACCTCTTCCCTACTAGATTGTAAAATGCATCACTTCGATGAAACTAGAACAATCTACTTATTATTACAACTCTTATTCATTAGTAAATAAAGTTTTAACCTAGTCTATCTAAGTTTACCCCCACACACAAATCAATCTCTTTTTACAGCTACAAAACAAAGTGGGTATGAAAAAATTAAATATTTGTGAACATCCTCAATGTTAATCACATCAAGCACAAATGCTAAAACTCTTTAACTAACTGTTCAAATGCAGAGGACTGTACTTGCACAAGTTTACTGTATGTAATGAAAATCTATGGTAATTAAAATGTAAACATATTAAATACAAAAATGGATAAATTAATGAAAAAGAGTTTTGTTATTGGTTATTGCGCCGAGAGGCACTCTACAGCCCAGTATGGGGGAGATCTTGTAACGTTATGTAACACTATTTTTATTAATAAAAAATAATTTTTTTAATTATAGGCCAAAATAAATGCCGGCCAAAAAACAACCTAATATGGGGGAGATGTTGCAATCTTCCTACGTAACAAAACAATAAAAAAGTAAAAATTTAATTATCCGTAAAAAAATTGTGGGTCACCAAAAAAACACAATATGGGGGAGATGTTGTAATGTTCCTACCTAACAAAATAATAAAAAATAATAAAATTGAATTATCCTCAAAAAATGTTGGTCTTGCACATGGTTTTAAAACCACATGCATGGTTTAAGACTATGTGAACATGGTTTTAAAACCACGTGCATGGTTTTAAAACTATGTGAACATGGTTTTAAAACCATGTGCAAGGCCTTCTAAACAACCCATGGTTTTATTGTACATGGTTTAGGAGGGCCTTGCACATGGTTGCAAGGCCTCCTAAACAACCCATGGTTTTATTGTACATGGTTTAGGAGGGCCTTACAAATAGTTTTAAGACCATGGGCAAGGCCTCTTAAACAACCCATAGTTGTAGGAAGGCCTTGCATGTGGTTTTAAAACAATATATGGGGAAATGTTGTAATGTTCGTTCCTAATAAAATAAAAAATAATAAGAAATATTATATGTCGGCCATAAATAATATTAAATATTAACAATAAAAATATTATATGTCGACTTTAAATAAAAAGATGTGTCTTTTGGTTTGAATCAAATCAATGGATACCTAAGAAGAGATTTGATCCCTCTCGACGCTTGATAGAGCCTAGGATTTGGATCTACGCTGGTACATGTACACAAAGAAAGAAAGATATGAAGATTATACTCGATCCACTCTGTTAAAAAAAATATGAGATATTATTCATGATGGTTAAAAATGCTTTGATGTGCAGTTTTCATACATGAGACAACAAGAAACTATGCTACGATATACACTTCAGATTTGCAATTACATAAACTATGCTACGATACACATTTCAGATTTGCAATTACATGAAAGTAAACATGCAAATGTTATGAACATAATAAGCATGTGTTGAGATATTATAAACCCATTTCATATTTAGGATAACAATATTTAATTAGCATTAATTAAATTCCTACCTATTAACTTAGATAGTTGGCTTCCACTTGCACCTCTTAGTCAACACTTTCCATATATACACCAAGAGCATATTTATCTTGATAGTTATTTGTTGCCTACTTTATTGAATGTAAGAATTAGTAACTGCGGCTTCCTGCAGATTCTGTCTTTATCCTACTTTATTCCAACATTTTAGTGGATAAGGTAAAGCTAGTCAACTAGGAAACTGCTATCTTTTGTTGTCAACCCATCATTCTATCTTTATCCTACTTTATTCCAACATTTTAGTGGATAAGGTAAATCTATTCAACTAGGTTATCCTACTTTATTCCAACATTTTAGTGGATAAGGTAAAGCTAGTCAACTAGGAAACTGCTATCTTTTGTTGTCAACCCATCCTCCATGATTTTCTCTCCAAATTCCAGGATTAGCATGTTTTTCCATCACTCATGACAACTCATTCATGCTTTAGCTAAATCATGAGGTCCTTGATAGAGTTGAAAAGTGTTTTAGCCACCTATGGGGGTTTATTATATTTAGTAAGCTTGATTTATGAGTTAGCATGAGTTGCCTTCTACCAACTCAATTTTTCTTTATAAGGATGTATTATTATTGTAATAATAAATCAATTATTCATTCTTCACTTCTTCACATGATTCAGTTTCTTTATTTTTCTCTCTATTTTACTTGTGCATACTTGTGAGAATTATCTTGTAACTAGATATATATAATGTGCTTCTTCTTAGCATCAAAGATGTATTGTGTGCTTTTTCTTAGCATCAAAGATATATTTATTTATAGCATTGGAGTTCTTATTTCTATAACATGAAATTACAGATATTAACAAAAAGATGTTAAATAAAAAAAAGCTAAACCATTTAAAGGTGGGCCCTTGCTTCCACATGTCTGCTCTAGAGAATGCTAATGCACAAAGACAATTCAATCCAGTATTACGAAATCACCATCCCCATTAACCACAAATGAATGTACATAGTTTTACATTATAGACATGCTTATATTGCAATCTCACAGAAAACAGTATTACAATTACAAACTTTTGAACTTAACTATTCTCTCGAATACCATTGCACATTTATAGAATGCATCAACTATATTATTTATAGAATGATTTGAATTATCAATACGTTCATAATCTAGAACAATTGACCTGCCAAATCAACTATGCATCTATCTGACATGTAATTTGGATAACTAGTTGAAGCTATACTTATGGAAAATCACATTTTCATCAGATACGCTTGTGACTTAGGTAATTGGACCCATTCTGCAAGTGGTTTTAAACAAATTAACGATATTCCTAAACGTTTGCTCGAAAATCGCTTTTGAACTTTTATTCCTTGTGAACTGATAGAAATTTCAACCATATTTTTTATTGATGACTTGGATCTTGAATATGCATCCTGTCGTGCTAACACAAGGAACAAATGGAAATCTATTTTTACCATCATACTCGGAGGGAGAACGAATCCATAATTCCTTAGAAATGACGATCCCGATATTCCATTGCTTGTCCAATAGTTGAACGCCTCATCTAATAGTTGATTGGTAGTAATGGGTATGAGTATGAGCATCGGTTATATGAGTGGGTTTAATGGTTAAAAGCATATGTTTATTCTTTGGAGGTCACAAGTTCAAATCCAGAGGGGGTGGTGTATGTACACCTCTGTAAACTTTAGCAGTTAAATCATTGTACAGAGACAAACAAGCGGGTCTCATACACCAATTTGGTGTCTCAATAAAACTAAAATCAAGGAAATCAAATGTAATATTCCAATTCTTTCTCATAAATAAACTTACAAAATTAACCCAAAAAAAAGAACATATAAGTAAGGATTTTACCTTGATTATTCACACAATACCATGATAACCTTTAAATGCTTGGAATGATGATTCAAATAATAATATTTATCACAAAATGAAGATATCAAACAAAATGATAATCAATATGAACTCAAACGATGTAAAAAATGAGGCAAAATGGTGACTCATCAATGGCACAGATGCAATTAATTATTAAATGTAAACATTGATGTTTTTAAAATAACATCACATCGATGCAACAAAGTTGTAGTTATATTTCCTAGTGCATTTTTATTATTATTGGTTTATTATTGGTATATACTGATGCTTTTACAATAAAATTACACCCGCATAACACAAGATTTGTTGTATGCACTGGTGCATTTTAATTATTTGTATGCACTAGTGCTTTCAATATACTAAATGCACCAGGGTGACAACATATTGTAACCACAATGTAATATAAAAATGCAACAACACTAATGTCCTAGTCAACTTCATTGGTGCATTTTCCTTTCCAATCAGTAGCGATGCATTATAAAAGGACATAAAATCCATTGATATGTTTCTTATAAAGCACTGGTGCACATAAAATTATAGAGCACTAGTGCCATTAAAATTGATGTAGACATTGGTGCTTGTTTATTTTAAAATCCATCGCTTCTTTTTAACTTTGTATGCATCGGTGTTTTTTAACTTTGTACACACCAATGTGTTCCATTCAATAAAACGAACCTAAAAAAACCATTTGCTAAATACTCTAGCCGCTGATTTTTTTAGTTATAATGCATCTCTATAAAAAAAACTCTACCAAACCATCTGGTACCATTGGTGGAGGTTGTAGTGGATATTGTTTTGAAAATTTGGTTCAATCTTGTAATAGTAAAAACCTCTGCTATAACCTCAACTATATGGTATTTTTATTGTAGTGATTAACCATAGAACTTTCCAAGATATATATGCTAATATATGCTAATATAATGGTCAATAAACAGTGTGAAGTAGACACACCATTCTCCTTATCACCATCAAAGCCTGAATCAGAATATCCAGTCATTTTGAATTCATCCACATTAGAATATTTTATTCCAGGGCGTTGAGTCCCCTTCAAGTATCTTATTACTTTTTATGTAGTATACCAATGTCTTTCACGGGGTGTTTGCATGAATTTGGAAAGGATCCAAACAACAAATGAAATATTTGGTATGGTGGTGGTAACGTAGATAAGACTCCCCATAATTTGTATGGACTTGGTTGCATCCTCAAATCATTTCCTTCTTTTGTTGTGAGCTTTAAATTCGGTTACTTTCGAGCAGAAAACAATTTACACAATGTCATGCCGAACATGTTCTTTGACTCTACATTATAACTCTTACAGGAGATGAATATCTACTTTGGATTTTGAGTAACTTCAATATACAATTAGTAGTGAAGATGTCCCAAATATATCATCTCAAAATTTCTCTTCAATTCTTTCTTTATGGACACAATACAGCTTTCATTGTTATTTGTCATCAATAGATCATCTACACACTACTATATGTACAATATATCTTCCAGTTTTCTTGAAAAATAATGTTGCATCATCAAGATTAAAGTGTTTAAAATTCAATTTTAGAAGATGCTCAGTAAAAAAATTTCACCATGTGTGAGATGTAAAGCAATACAAAGACTTGACTTAGCTTGCATACCTTTTGTTCTTGTCCCTTCAAAACAAAACCTTCCATCTGAGACAAGAAGATATTCTCTTTCAAGTATCCATTCAAGAAAGTATTATTTAAATCCATTTGATGAACTTTCCACATGTTATATCCAGTCAAATCCAATAGAGTATGAATGGTATCCAATTTTTCTATGGGGGGAAAGGTCTTCTCATAGTCAATGCCTTACTTCTATGTAAATTGTTTTTTTCCAAAAGCCTCACCTCATCCTTCTCAAGTGAGATATCTAATTGGTAATTTTTCTCTGAGACCCACTTCAACCTATTGGTTTGGTTCCAAATGGTGGGTCCACCAACTTCCAAGTCTCATTTTTTACAATAGCATCATATTCATATTACATGGATTATTTCCATTCATAAAAAGAATCAACTTCTTGAAATAAATTCGCCTCAAGGTTAGAATATAAATTCAACTCACAATCATATTAAACATCCATATCATCTGCAACACCTGAATTTAAATAATCTATGTCACATCCATCTACTTATCTTATCAAACTTATTGTTCCTGTATTTCCAAATTCAACAAGATGAACAATTTCAAGTGTCTTCATGACTCACTTTGGAAATTTCTGTGAGGGTCTAGGTTTATCAATTGGTGGTGCTTCATTCTCTTCAATATTCAATATTCCAATCCTCTCAATCATGTAATCGAATTGAGCCTCCTATTCTAGTGAAGTATCATGAACTTCTTCATGAGGGGGAGATGATAATGCAAATGAAGATTCCAAAATATTGATCCAAGACAGGGACCCCTCTTTAGGGTGTGGAATCTCATTCTAAAATTCATGATATGTCTTTACATGGGTGAATTTATCCATATGATCAAGTTTCCTTTCCATAGAATTGCATTTTTTATTAATTTTAAGAAAAATCACATCTCTAAAAAAATTATCTTTTTGTTTACCTCATCGTAAGATGATATGCCTTGATGGTGTTTAAGTACCCCAAGAAGATTCATTTTTTACTCCTTGAAATAATTTTTCTTTTCTTTTCTCCTTTGTAATTAAGGCACAATAGGTAAACAAAGGCACCGGTATGCCTCGCTAAAGGAATGTGTCCATACCAAATTTAAAGTGGTGTTTTGTTGGAAAGAGAATGAGATGGAATTTTGTTTCTCAAATATACTACGCATAAAATTGCATCACCCCAAAACATAAGTTTCACATTCTAGAAAAATATCATTGAGTGTACCATATTCAAGAGCGTTTTGTTCATTCTTTCTACTACACCATTTAGGTTGGGATTATATGTAACAATGGTTTAATGCATAATCTCATGTTGACAAAGAAAATTTTCAAATTCATTAGAGGTATATTCGTTTCCATTATCACTACGAAAGGTGCCAATATGAAATTGTGCTTTATCTTCAATCCATACATGAAAATTTTTAATGTTTCAAATTCCTAATATTTTTTATTTAGTAAATATGTTGGGATATTATAAAACCACTTCATACTTAGGATAACAATATTTAATATTTTTTTATTAAATTCCTACCTACTAGCCTAGATAGTTGGCATCCACTTCCACCACTTAGTCAACACTTGTGTAATGTCCCCTGGGGATATCAATGGGACCGAGGGGCATATCATTAGCTCTCTAATTCTAATTATATAATTTTATCACAATGGATTAGTTAAACAATTATTAAAATCCATTTTTCAATATTTGTTTCATGGCAAAGTCATTTTAATTACAAATAAATTAAAATAAATTCAATAAGTATTACAATGTCTCATCCAAGGACTGGAAAGGATTACTAACACATTCTAGAAACATCACATATCAATTCCAATCCAATTCAGACATAAATTCCACATCTAAATTCCATTTACTCTTGATCATGATTAATTAGTAATTAGTGTTTGAATTACGATACTTAACGACAATTAGCACATAATTGATGATACTTATTATAATTTAATTTGTTTATCACTTAACCACTGTTTATCAATTACAATGGCTAATTAACATCTAATAACATGTAAATAAAGGGTAATTACCATTTTCCAATTAATTAAACATAGTAATTATGAAAATGATTCCACGAGAAATAGTTAACTAGTTGTTCAATACTGACAACTAGTCTTGCACGAATTCGACACACAACCATGCCAATGAACCAAAAAGTGAAAATACAGCCATTATACACATATTTAAGCATGCATGTACAACAAAATAAATTTCTTTTGCAAATCAGATCCGAGTACATAAATGAAGGAAGGATATTTCAAGTTCAATCAATACAACTAGTTAATAAATACTAGCAGTAATTCAATCAAACCAATCGTACCGAGTTTTGATGCACACAGAGGTGAAGGTACAAATATGGAAAATAAAATTCTAAATAAAAATTAAGTAACCAATAACAGATCATATGGATGTACATTCATCTTTTACCAAAACAAAGATTCGAATCCAAAAACTATTTTCCAATGTCACTGCAATGTACATAGTTTTCAATTGAACCTTCCAAATGCCAAATAAAGAGAGATACATGAATATTGTATCTCATGAAAATAATATCAGGGATCCCTTACATTCATATGGCTATATATTTCCACCCATATACATTCCATTATACAATCCACAAAATAAGTTAATTCTACTCATCTGAATTGACTAGTAATTCTAGGAATCACTAGAATATTTAAATCCATAGATCATAGAATAATTCAAATGAAATTAAAAATATAAATAACATGTTTTATCATTCATAATATAGGTATATCTCATTCTAAAAAAATTTCAAACACTTCATATGCAAAGTCACAAATATACTCAAAACAATTCCATTGAAGGAGCTAGAAATTGGAAATTGATCTAGAATTTCGGTAGACATTTCCCCAACAATACCAAGAATATTTGTCCTCGCATTCTGACACACATTTAAATATTATTTATCATATATAAACATAAAATTAACTCTCAGGAATTTTTACAAACACTTCATGTGATAATTCTCCAAACTATGCCAAACAGTCTGATCGAAGAACTAGTTTTCAAATAAAAGGTAAAAGCACCAAAGAGAAGTGTATTAAACCATTCCGAGGATACTACACCATAAAAATACACATTGTATAATAAAAATGGGAAGAAATTTCAGTTCTGTAGCAGAGGTACCAAATAATTATTTTCTCAAACAATTTGTGCACAAAATCCCAAAAACTAGTTTCCAATTCCTTCATAAAATCTACTTGCATCAATAGATTGAATTCTATGAGAAACTTATTCCACAAATAAATAATAAATTTCATGTGCATCCATAAATAAATCAGATCAGATCCAAGTAAATTAAATAAACATGAGATAAATCACTTATCTTATCAATGCACAAGTGACATCATCCAGACCACATTCCACCCAGCCTTTGGCACTGCCAAGATAGATATCACTTTGACAAGCCACCCCCGAGCTGATGCCATAGATCCAAAATAGATATGCACTGAAGAATAACTAAAGTATCATCTTGAGAATCCAAAACTCTATTCCTCACCACATACTTCCTCTTCCACCCCACTACCAGGTGCAATGGTAATCTAGACCCCATAGGCCATCAAGATATTGCCATTCACCATCAGGATTTATGTGCAGGTTAAGGACAAAGACAAGTAGTGGAAACCAAGTAAAATCAAAAGTATGAACAACCATAATCAACAACCATCCAAAAGAACCATGAAAAACAACCTCCAAACCAAGGATATCAAACATGTATTTATAGAACAAATAAGGTAATTCTAACTCAATGGGTCAAAATAAAACCATGGTAAGCCAATTTGAGTCAATACAAAGGGGGGGTAAATCAACCACAAGATGTTAACTCTAATCCAACCCAAGAAATTTGAAATTTCAAGGAGAATGACTCCAAACCACTCCACCCAACTCAAAATTAGTGAGGTGAGGTGTCACACAAGCCAAGGCATCTTCCCAAAATAGAAAAAGGGGGTTACAAAAGGATTTTACACAAGAGTTACACAAATATTTACACAAGGAGTTACAAAACCACCAAAGGGTCTCAATCAACAAGTGGCACCCACCCAAACACAAAGGAGGCCCACTAAATCATGAACTAGGCTCAATAATACCGACATAGGATAAATTAATCAAAATTTGGGTCATTTGTACAATGTTTGGGAGATCATTAATTAATAAAGCCACTAAGTCATAAATATGGACCAATATCAACCAAAAAAGTTCTAAAGTGCTAGGAATGTCCCCATTCCCCCTCACATTGTGGATCTAGGCCTCCCATACTCTTTTAGTGGTCCTCGATGTGCCAGTTGTTTTCATTGATTAATTATTTACAAAAGAATAATAATGTCTCTAGGTCATTAAAGAACCTTTTTCTGGCACCTTGTGCCACAATAATAAACAATTACAAATTACATATGTCCTGGGCTTTAACACACGAGGTATTACATCCCCTCCCCCTTAAACCATGCATCATCCTCAATGCATAATACATACATGATTTTACAAATTTCAAACAGATCACTACCTTCAGTTTTCAAGTAGTATTTCTTGGAACTCCTCTTTCGAGAAACCAAAATATTTCCCATTACTACTTTCATGTATGTCTCCACTGCTTATGGGATGTGACTCCCTTCACTTAAATTGTTCCTCAAGATATTGCCATCCCACTTTCTGGCTTCCTGTGCGAGAACCAAGGCTAGTAGAAAGGGTTAATATTCAATCCCCATTACAAGGTCTTCAAATTTTAACAAATATTCATTCACCTGAAAATAATATTTCAATCAACCATATGATTAACATCAAGTATAAAAATGTACGATACATGATATAAGAGTATTCTTTAACTACTAAACCATGAACATAAATATAGCATAAATCAATCACCATGGAACCTATACAAAATACTATAACATGAATAGCACATGAGAGAATACTTATCTCAAATTTTGGCAACTAGCTTCAATGGGACAATGTTCCTCCCATAAGAAGAGTGCAATAATTTTGTTAACTCTCATAAATACCTCTTCTGAGAACCTCAATGCTTCCCACTACTACGTTCATGTCCATCTCTACTGCCTATGGGATCACCATCCCATTTCCTAGCTTCCTTTGCGAGAACCTCGACTAGTAGAGTGATATGATGTAAGCAAAGGGGTGACAATCCACCAGACTACCTCTCTAGAAATGGATACTAGAATTCTCTCTAATGGAATCCAAGAACTCAGTCCCAACAACTAAACCATATTCTTCAACAAAGATTCTTGAAATAGAGATGCTTCTTTAACAAGGATGATTTTTTCACATTCCCAACAGACACATGGTTAGCAGTAAACATATATACTGTTCAATAAGATTCTTAAAATACATCTTTCAAAAAAAAAATTCTAATTAACTACAGGAAATACTTCAGTATATGCAAGGTACTCGAGATTGGATACTTCTTCAACAAATACTTGAAATGCATCTAACGAAATCTTATTCTAATCAATTTCAATAATATGAAATGCATCTACTGATACCACTGTCACATCCCCACCACTCTACTCGGCGAAGAGGACGCGAGTAACATCTATCAACTGGGAAATATAATCCCCATGAAAATAATATAAAAATGCATGAACTTAAAGATACACATATGCATACATAATCACCATACAGTGGAAGAAAAATCATACATTCAAGCATTCAACATGTTCATAGTAATTCATAAACAAAATAAAGTTGCAGAAATAAAATACATGGGAATACTTATCTTGAAATAATCTTTTCCTGCAAATAGTTATGTCATTGCAACGTTCCACCCAACCATAGGCCAATGTTCTCTTTAATCTCTTAGCAGCACTGCCATCCCCGAGTTGGGCATGATTTTCCCAAGGAATAAGGAACACTAGCAGACTTCACCCATAGCCAAGGATACAATAAAATTCATTCAATCCAACACAGTTGGATTTAGCAGACTTACACAGGAAGTGGTTTACACTTATCCAAATTCACATGAGACACAACCAAGCCAACAGATGGGTTTATCAGGATACCAGCCAAGCCATCCTTCCAGTTGGTTTTATCAAGATTACACAGGAAGTGGTTTACACTTAGCCAAATTCACATGAGACATCCAAGACAACATATGGGTTTATCAGGCTACCAGCCAAGCCATCCTTCTAGTTGGGTTTATCAACATTACACAGGAAGTGGTTTACACTTATCCAAATTCACATGAGACACAACCAAGCCAACAGATGGGTTTATCAGGATACCAGCCAAGCCATCCTTCTAGTTGGGTTTATCAGGATTACACAGGAAGTGGTTTACACTTAGCCAAATTCACATGAGACATCCAAGACAACATATGGGTTTATCAGGCTACCAGCCAAGCCATCCTTCTAGTTGGGTTTATCAAGATTACACAGGGAGTGGTTTACACTTATCCAAATTCACATGAGACACATCCAAGCCAACAGATGGGTTTATCAGGATACCATCCAAGCCATCCTTCTAGTTGGGTTTATCAGGCTTACACAGGAAGTGGTTTACACTTAGCCAAATTCACATGAGACACAACCAAGCCAACAGATGGGTTTATCAGGCTACCAGCCAAGCCATCCTTCCAGTTGGGTTTATCAAGATGCCGAGGAGGTGGAAAGACTAACTGCTAAGCCAGTGAGCTCAACCTTGGAGCTATGAGCACCCACATAGGATCTAGCCTAACTTCTAAACAATTACACACCCAACACAAGGAATAATTCCCATCTCTGCTACACAGTCCCTTAATCCATGCCTTCCCTTCCAATGCTATTCAGGGTGTGCAAAGAAGAAAACCAACCTTTTAGATTGGTCTATGAGGTTCCTTCACACACTAGGTTTATCAAGCAGTTCTAGAATTCATTTCCATTCCTCAAATCAGTCCAGATGACAAACATGGATGTACACATAGTTATCTCAGTATTTGGATCATCAAATCATAGCATACGCCAAGGATTACACACACACACACAAAAATTACGAATTTCTAATCATTTCCTAAGCCAGACCAACTGCTGCATTTCAACAAAGGTATTTGATATACTACAAGGATACCCTAGCAATATACTTTCAACAAATATCACGAGGATAAATATTTTCAAAGATCACCTAAATACTTTTTCATTTTAATGTAACAAGCAAGGTGAAGTTATATGCAACAGTTCTAATATAAATAAGAACCAGAAAGGCCATAACAACCTATTACTTTTCATCTCAACACAAATAATAATTCTTCTTAGAGATCACTCAAAAAACATTATTCATTAACTAATATCAATCATACAATGACCCTCATGCATACATCATCCATAAATACATCGACCATCAATTCATAATATCTCAACGTATATCAATCATGTATCGATCATGTAATATCAACCAAGTACAACCATACATGCATCAACTAACCACACAAGCATCAATCATAGAACATCAATCAAAGCACATCAACCACAATACATCAACCATCGTACATCAATTAGAATACATTAATTAGAATACGTCAATTAGAATACACAATCAAAATACATTAACCAGGATTCATCAAGAAAAATACAATTATCATAATAAACCAATCAGAATACATCAACCAACATACATCAAATGGGATACAATAATCAAAATACCTCAACCAATATTCATCAAAGATAATACAATGATCACAATATGTCAATCAGAATACATCATCCAGAAGACATCAACCAAGATTCATCAAGGATAATACAATGATCACAATACATCAATCAGAATACGTCATCCAGAAGACATCAACCAAGATTCATTAAGGATAATACAATTATCACAATTCATCAATCATAATACATCATCCATAAGACATCAACCAATCAAGTCAAAGTCAATTATTAGACATGCACCACATAGTAATTACCAATCAATCATTGAACAACCAAGATTCAATGTTAATTCATTCTAAGGAATACAAAGAAATAATCTCTGAAGTGAGGTTTCTTATTCTTCTATTAACATAAGGGAGGTTAAATTAATTTTACTAAGCACATATGTAAACTCCAAATGCACATATACATAAGATAATGAATTTGTAGAAGGCCCAACAACTGCAGTGTTGGAAACTAAGCTCTGATACCACTTGTAATGTCCCCTGGGAATATCAATGGATCCGAGGGACATATCATTATCTCTCTAATGCTAATTATATAATTTAATCATAGTGGATTAGTTAAACAATAATGAAAATTCATTTTTCAATATTTGTTTCATGGCAAAGTCATTTTAATTACAAATCAACTAAAATAAATTCAATAATTATTCCAGTGTCTCATCCAAGGGTTGGAAAGGATTACTAACAACTTATAGCAACATCACATATCAATTCCAATCCAATTCAAACATAAATTCCACATCTAAATGCCATTTACTCTTAATGATTAATTAGTAATTAGTGTTCCAATTACGATACGTAACAACAATTAGTGCATAATGGACGGTACTTATTATAATTTAATTTGTTTATCACCTAACCATTGTTTATCAAGTCCAATGGCTAATTAACACCTAATAACATGTAAATCAGGTCTAATTACCATTTTTTAATTAATTAAACATAGTAATTATGAAAATGATTCCATGATACAATATGGAAGGAATCCATGGATGATGATTGTGATTCACTACAAGACAACACAACTTGGGATCTTGTCACTATGCCTCCTGAGAGGAATTTAGTTCAGTGAAAATGGATCTAGAAGACCAAGCTAGTAACTGATGGAACCACCACCAAGTACAAGGATCAATCAATGGAAAAGGGGTACTCAAAAGTCCATGGGATGGACTATAATGATACATTTTCTCCTATTGCAACAATGGACTCCATAAGGATAGTTTTGGCCATTGCATCTCCGAAGAGGTGGGAGGTACATCACATGGATGTGAAGAGTTCCTTCCTCCATAGAGATGTAGAATAGGATATCTATATGAAACAATATTTTGGGTACACTGAAGATTCCTCCTTGGTTTGCAAACTAAGGAAATCTCTCTATGGGCTCAAGCAAGCCCCAAGGGAATGGTATGCCAAGATGGATTCCCTCCTTATTTCAGAGAAATTCAAGAGGTGCAAGTCTTACTGGAATGTCTACATGCAGCATAAGGGGATATTCTTACTTGTGATTGTTCTATATGTGTATGAATTTCTCATTACCGGTGGCGCAACTACTGGATTGAGAGGCATCAAGTCAGTTTTGAGAAAATCATTCTCCATGAGTGATATAGGATTGTAAAGGAAGTTTATTGGTCTCGAAGTAAATCAAAAAAATTCAGGAATCATGCTTACACATCCCATATACATAGGATACTTGCTGAAAATAATCCACATGATCGGTTGTAAAGAAACACTCTATCCCTTCTTATCTGGAGTCAGGTTGGAAGAAGGTGGTTCTACACCACTAGTTGACAGTACACTATACAGATAATTGATTGGTATCCTATTGTACCTCACCCATTCGAGGCCATATCTATCTTATGTTGCGAGTGTTTCTTCCATATTCATGCAGGATACACATGAGATGCATTGGAAAGTAGCAAAGCACATATTTCATTATGTGCAAGGTACGAGTGAGTTTGGGATCCACTATTATGCTAGTGCATAACTAGATCTGATTGGTTTTACTGATTCAAACTGGGCTAGTGATAGTACTGAGAGGAAACCTATATCAGGATTTGTATTCATGTTGGGATCTAGACCAATCTACAGGTTAAGAAAGGAGCAAGCATATCTTTCTCTCTCTTCAGCTGAAGCAGAGTATCAAGGGGCAGTGAATGCAACTACTCGGGTAGTTTGGCTACATGGGATTCTAACAAAGTTTGGCATTCACATGTCTCCTTCAGTAGGCCTCTTTTGTGATAATAAGAGTACAATCAAGATATCCAATGATATAGTTTATAAGAAGTGAACTAAGCACATTGAATTACACATGAACTACATCCGGGAACTAGTGTATAGTAAGTATATCACTATCCATTATTTCCCTACGGAGGAGAAGATTGCAAAAATATTCACCAAGTATTTCACTGAAAAGAGATTTGTATATCTCAAATATCTTCTTGGTATAAAGGCTTGATTCAATAATTGTTCCTGGTTTTCCTACTTATTTTGACAGGGGGGGGGAGTTTCCCATGAGGTTTTCCCCATTTCCTCGGTTTGTTGAGCATCTTTTTTCATTTATATTGTATTGGTGACCTTTGGTCTTAGTTTCTAGAGCCCAAGTTGTCCAAGTTAGGATTAATGGGGGGCGTTAGGATTAATTAATTAATCCTCCCTTGACCACCATAGTCTAATTGTATTTTCCTAGCTTAGGAGGTTATTTCCACCTCACTAGTTCCATGGGGAGGGCGGGGGGGACTAACACTTGATGCACCAGTTTACATGAGTTTAGGAGCTCTAGAGACCAATCCCTATAATTTAGGAACCCACTCTGAGTGCCACCGGCAGTTGACCTTAATCGGTGTTCAGTTATGTTTAGTTATACTATGATTCCCATATGTTAGTTCATCTTCAGTTAGTCTAGCACCAATTTCGATTATTTAAGGTAGGTTGGGTGCATTTTCTCACCTACCTTTATTAGTTAACTAAGTGTGAACTAGTGCAGTTGTCTGGAGTTGCATTAGTGAGTCTCTAGTGGTGATTTTCCCACATCGAGTTATCACCAAAGTCAATCTAAGTTGGTGAATTTGAATCCTACATATGACATTCGAATTCTTCCTATTGTATTATGATTGTATTGCACACATGTTATTGATATTGGATGTAATGTTATGTTGACCAATTTTGTCTCTTGGTTGTTCAATTTTTTCATGAATGTTTGATTTGTTTATAATGAATTCTTCCTTTCTCCTTCAACCTTCCTTCATAAGTGAATTCATTCAGGCCTAAATATACTAAGCTTTTCTTAGGATTAATTAATTAACCCCCCCTTGACCACCATAGTATAATTGTATTTTACTAGATTAGGAGGTGATTTCCACCTCACTAGTGCCATGGTGGACTTATATGGGGCCCACCTGACACTTATTGTGTTGATGTATATGTAACTTCATAATGTATTTCACTTGTATTTCTTATATATTGTAACCCGATGTTTATTCCGGGATGTACTTGAGTCATGCCATGCTCCGATGTTCCTATCGGGAAGATCTATAATGTAAACAAGTCATGTTAAGTCATTGTGGGCAACCCTCCTATTGGTTAAGGGTTAAAGTCTCCGTAGTTTCGGGGCAGTAGGGTTATTAGACTCTCCTAGTGAGGTCGGCCCTAGTAAGGTTTAGTCAAGTCGGGAATTAGTATAAATAGAGAGTTGGCCTCTCTATTTAACACACATCTCACACACACTCAAGTGTAGCGCATAGTTGAGGAAGGAGAAGACACTGGGGCTAGATAGAAAGAAGGTTACTGCTATCGGGAGATCACTTACTATTTTGGGTTCTAATTTTGGTGTTGATTCTATATTTGAGGAAGTTGCGGGTTTTTCACCATTTATGGTTTCCTCGAGGATAAACACTATGTTCATTGTCTCTTTTTTTTGATTGATGTGCTTTTTATTCTCTCAGTTAAAGATCCTAATGTATTGCTAGCTTAATGATAAAGATCTAACATGGTATCAGAGCTAACCTGAGAAGAAGACATTGTGCAACTGTGGGAACTAGGGATTCCTACTTAGTGGATCTTCCTCCATATATTTTTAGAAAAATAAGGTTGGATTAACTCTCCTCCTTAGGGAGCATCTTTCTATCGAAGCTGAATCCAATTCTGAGGGTTTTCAGTTTTGGACCCGACACTACTGCCGTAAATCAGGGATTTTCACATAAGAGGAATTTTTTAGTGATCCCAGGCCTGGATTGATCTCCTCCCCAAAATCGAAGTTAGGGATCAAATTCAAACAATTTGGTTGGACAGAACTCCAAAAAAGAAAAACCCTAATTTTCTACTAAACCAGCACTGCAGAATTTCAGCTCCAAATCCAGATCCGACATCTTGACCTGGTAAGATCTAAATCTTTTGTATTTCCATTTGAGGTTCTTAGTTAATATGTATCATCATACCAAGCTTGATGAAAATCTTGAGGGAGCTAATAACTTTCGAGCCTGGAAGTATAGGATCTCCCTGGTCCTGGAAGAAAATGAGTTGGACTCCTATATCAATGAGGAGGTTCCAGTTCCAGAGGGAGATGAGGCTAAGGCCTTACATAAGAAGAAGTTGGTTATGG
This sequence comes from Pseudotsuga menziesii, assembly GCA_001517045.1. NCBI lineage: Eukaryota > Viridiplantae > Streptophyta > Pinopsida > Pinales > Pinaceae > Pseudotsuga > Pseudotsuga menziesii. Next base: position 762,431 of record LPNX010760889.1, on the reverse strand, counting down.
AAAAGAGAATCATTGCTAATTCTATCAAGGATCAACTCATACCACAGGTGTCCTCCCTCAAGACACCTAAATCTATGTTTGATTCCCTAACCAAATTGTTTGAAGGGAAGAACATAAACAGGAAGATAACTCTGAGAAACCAATTGACGAATGTAAAGATCCAGAATGCTAAGACTATTCAGTCTTACTTTACAAGAGTATATCAGATCAAGGAACGGCTGGAAGTAGTATATGAAGAAGTGTAAAATGCAGAGATTGTGATGACCACCTTGAATGGTCTCCCTAGATCATGGGACTCTTTTATTCAAGGGATCTGTGCCAGAAAGAAGTTAGTCAAGTTCAGCAGACTATGGGAAGAATGCTCTCAAGAAGAAGATCGGATAGCAGCTCGAGAAGAGAAGATGGGAAATGAATATCAAGCTCTCACAGTTCACTCCAAGAAAACCAGAAGGAATCATCATCACTCCAAAGGTAATATCTCACACCCTAAAAGAGATCTGTCTACCATTAGATGTTACACATGTGATGAGAAAGGTCACATATCCAGATTCTTCCCTAATAAAGGGAACTTAAAGAAGAAGAAGGAAAACAAGAGAAGACATCATGCTCATGCTGCAGAGGATGATGAACCTTCCACAAAGAGAGTCAGACAAGAAAGTGATTCTTCAAGTGATGAAGAAAATGTGTTGATCTCCGCTCTTACGGGAACTGTTTCAGATGGAAGCAATGATTGGCTCATAGACAGTGGTGCTTCCAAGCACCTGACGAGATTCAAAGAATCATTTGTGAATCTATCTGAACATGAGTCACCTCATAAGGTGAAACTTAGGGATGACTACCAGTATCCAATAAAAGGTAGTGGTGAATCCTCCTATATACTGGACTCTGGAAATTCTATGAAGATGAAGAATGTATTATTTTTTCTAGGACTAAAGAAGAACCTCCTCTCCATATCTGCATTGAATGCAAAAGGAATGAGGGTTGCTTTTGTAGATGGCCAAGTTCTCATGTGGCCAAAGGGAAAGACTTTTGACGATGCAATAGTGATTGGGGAACAAGAAGGAGGTCTATACAAGTTGAAGGGCCAACCAGAACAAGATTTGGTTCATGACTCAGTAGAACCAAATGAACTTTATCATAGAAGGCTTGCACACGTGCATTATAGAGCACTACCACTTGCAAGCAAAGCTGTTGAAGGTCTTCTAGAAATTCATGCAAAACATGATGGGGTCTGCAAAGGATGTGTGAAAGGAAAGAATACAAAGAAGACATTTCCAAGTAGCAAGAGAAAGGCAAAAGGAATCTTGGAAATCATCCACTCCGATGTATGTGGACCAATGTCATCAAGTTCTCTAAGTGGGTATGCATACTATGTTTCTTTTATTGATGACTTTTCTAGGAAGACATGGATTTACTTCATGAAGAACAAAGATGAAGTATTCAACAAGTTCAAGGAATTCAAATCCTTGATCGAGAACCACACTGAAAATAAGATCGAGACTTTTCGATCAGATAATGGCAGAGAATTCACTTTGAATGAGTTCAAATAACTATGTAAAGACTCGGGGATTAAGAGGGAGTTGTCCACTCCTTATAATCCACAACAGAATGGGATTGCAGAAAGGAAGAATAGAACTATCATGGAAGCCGCAAGAGCTATGCTTCATGATCAAGATCTTCCTACGCATCTTTGGGAAGAAGCAGCCAAAACAGCGGTGTATGTACAAAACCATACTCCACACAAAGTAATAAAGAACAAGACTCCTGAATAAGTCTTCTCCGGCAAGAAACCAAAAGTCAGCCATCTCAAAATATTCGGTTGTCCAATGTACATACACATTCCAAAAGAGAAGAGGGAAAAATTAGATCCTTGAGGAAAGAAGGGTATATTTGTGGGATACTCTGAAAGCTTGAAGGCTTACAGAATATACTTCCCAGGGTTCAAGAAGATTGACATCAGCAAGGATGTAACATTTGATGAAGATTCAGCCTACATCAAATCCAGAAAGAAACTTGCTAAAGAACCTAAAGAAGCAAAAGCTCCATGAATTCATGATACAATCATGAACAAAGAAACTCAAGAAGAAGATAGAGAATTTGAAGAACCACAAAGACCTGTAGATCCACCATAGGAGAAGAATCCTCACAAGAGGAAACCTGCTTGGGTACGAGAGATTATCCAAGGTGTGAAAAGATATGGGGTTACATAAGAGAATCTCAGAGAAATAAAGAGGACCAGATCATGTTCCAGTTATGTAGCATTACTATGTGATTTCATTGATAAAGAACCTTCCAATTATCAAGAAGCGGGAGAATGGAAAGAATGGAAGGATGCTATGATCAAAGAGTATCAATCGATCATGAAGAATGATGTTTGGGATGTTGTCCCAAGACCAAAAGGTAATTCAATTGTAATTTCCAAATGGATCTACACAATTAAGCATGCTGCAGATGGTAGCATAGATAAATATAAAGCAAGATTTTTTGCTCATGGTTTCTCCCAGAAAGAAGGAATAGACTATGAAGAAACCTTTGCACCTGTAGCTAGAGACACTTCCATCAGATCGGTACTTGCCCTGGCTGCAGTGATGAAATGGAAGATACACCAAATGGATGTCAAGACTGCTTTCTTGAATGGTGTAGTGGAGGAGGAAGTGTATGTGGAGCAACCACTCAGTTTTTACATACATGACAGGGAGTATCATGTGTGTGGATTGAAGAAAGCCATGTACGGCTTGAAACAAGCACCCAGGACATGGTACAGCAGGATTGACAGCTTTCTATCCAGTTTGGGCTTTACCAAGAGTAAAGTAGATTCCAACCTTTACTACAAGGTTGAAGATGGAAACCCAGTGATGCTCCTAATATATGTAGATGATCTGTTTGTGACAGGTATGGATGGGTTGATTGCTAATACAAAGAGAAATCTTGTTGCTGAGTTCGAAATGAAGGACTTGGGTATGATGCATTATTTTCTAGGTATGGAGGTGTGGAAAAATATAGATGGAATCTTCCTTGGACAAGGGAAGTATGCAGTAGAGATCCTGAAGATATTTGGGATGATGGACTGCAAGGCATTAACCACACCTATGGCATCGAATCTGAAGCTATTGAGTGATGCTTCATCAAAGTCAATTGATGCCACAATGTATCGTCAGATGATTGGGTCCTTGATGTACCTGACAAACACAAGACCAGATATTTGCTTTGTTGTGAACACCTTGATCCAATACTTGACAAATCCGAGACATGTTCACTTGACTGTTGTAAAGCACATTATGAGGTACCTAAAGGGTACGGTTGATTATGGGTTCAATTATAAGACTGATCAAAGGATTAACCTGGAGGGTTATGTTGATTCAGATTGGCCAGGCAGTGCCATTGATAGGAAGAGTACTTTAGAGTGTTGCTTCAGTATGGGATCAGGTGTGATCTCGTGGTTTAGCAAGAAGCAATCCTGTGTGGCACTGAGTACAGCTGAAGCAGAATATGTCATAGCTTGTTCAGCTAGTTGTGAGGCAGTATGGTTGAGGAAGCTACTGTCTGATTTATTTGATCTCCAGATAGATGCTACTTGTATATACTATGACAACCAGAGTTGTGTAAAGTTTTCAAAGAATCCAGTATTCCATGACAAGTCAAAGCATATCGAGATCAAGTATCACTATATCAGGGAAATGGTGCATAGAGGAGTAGTGAAGCTCTAGTATGTTGCGATGGACGAACAAATAGCTGATGTGTTGACTAAGCCATTAGCTAGGGTGAAGTTTGAGTACTTCAGGGAGAATCTTGGTGTTCTCCAGATAGAGATTCCTCCCAAGAGGGAGTGATGTGTCTGTGCTGTGCCCTTATGACATGGTGAGAGGATTGGTTCCTTCCATTGTCAGATGTAAGTGTTTTTCATTTCCGACATGGTGAGAGGATTGGTTCCTTCCATGGTTGGATGTAAGAGTTGTGAGATGGTGAGAGGATTGGTTCCTTCCATTGTCAGATGTATGTGATGATGCCACATCTATCATGAAAAAAGGGTTGGCTCTGTGAATACACATCTAGTATGAAAAAGGACTAGCTCTGTGTGGATGCCACATCCAGCATGAAAAAGGGCTGGCTCTGTGAAGACACATCTAGAATGAAAAAGGACTAGATCTGTGTGGATGCCACATCCAGCATGAAAAAGGGTTGGCTTTGTGAAGACACATCTACTATGAAAAAGGACTATCTTTGTGCGGATGCCATATCTAGTATGAAAAAGGACTGGCTCAATGAAGACACATCTAGTATGAAAAAATACTAGCTCTCTGTAGATGCCACATCTAGTATGAAAAAGGACTAGCTCTATGAAGACTCATCCATTATGAAAAAGGACTAGCTCTGTGAAGACTCATTGAGTATGAAAAAGGACTGGCTTTGTGTGTGTTCCACATCTAGTATGAAAAAGGATTAGCCCTATGAAGACTCATCCAGTATGAAAAAGGACTGGCTTTATGTGTGTTCCACATCTAGTATGAAAAAAGACTAGCTCTGTGAAGACTCATCCAGTATGAAAAAGGACTGGCTCTATGTGTGTTCCACATCTAGTATGAAAAAGGACTAGCTTTGTGATGATACATCTAGTAAGAAAAAGGACTGGCTCTATAGATGTACATCCAGCATGAAAAAAGGCTGGCTCTGTAGAGATTCCTATGATGAGAAGAATCAAGAGATAGCACCTGTGATGATGACCCAGTGATGATCTAGATCGAGTGATGATGATCCAGATCCAGTGATGATGATATAGTAGTGATGATCTAGATCGAGTGATGATCTAGATCTATTTATGATGTCCATTGATGATCCATATCCAGTGATGATGTCCAGTGGTGATCCAAATCGAGTGATGATCCAGATCCGAAGATAAAGATGACTTGAAGATGAAGATGACTTGAAGATGATGATGAATATGAATTGAAGATGACGAGGACCCGATGATGATCCAGAAGATACAGAGAAGAATACTTGTGCTGAAAATTGTGTCGAAAGAATACCTTCCTAGTTAAGAGGGAGTGTTGATGTATATGTAACTTCAGAATGTATTTCACTTGTATTTCTTTTATATTGTAACCTAATGTTTATTCTGGGATGTACTTGAGTCATGTCATGTCCCAATGTTCCTATCGGGAAGATCTATAATGTAAACAAGTCATGTCAAGTCATTGTGGGTAACCCTCCTATATTAGTTAAGGGTTAAAGTCCCTGCAGTTCTGGGGCACTAGGGTTATTAGACTCTCCTAGTGAGGTCGACACTAGTAGGGTTTAGTCAAGTCAGGAATTAGCACACATCTTACACACACTCAAGTGTAGCGCATAGTTGAGGAAGGAGAAGACACTACGGCTAGATAGAAAGAAGGTTACTGCTATCAGGAGATCACTTACTGTTTTGGGTTCTACTTTTGGTGTTGATTCTATCTCTGAGGAAGTTGCGGGGTTTTCACCATTTATGGTTTCCCCGAGGATAAACACTGTGTTCATTGTCTCTTGTGTTTGATTGTTGTTCTTGTTATTCTCTCAGTTAAATATCCTAATGTATTGCTAGCTTAATGATAAAAATCTAACATATTGTGCCAATATGCATTATTTTAGGAGCTTTAGATACCAATCCCTATAATTTAGGAACCCACTATGAGTTCCACCAACAATCACCAATAGTTGACCCTAGTCGATGTTTAGCTACGTTCAGTTATGATATGATTCCCATCAGTTAGTTCATATTTAGTTAGTGTAGCTCCACTTTGCATGATTTAAGGGAGGTTGGGTGCATTTTCTCACCTACCTTGATTAGTTAACTGAGTGTGAACTAGTTCAGTTGTCCGGAGTTGAATAGTGAGTCTCTAGTGGTGATTTTCCCACATTACGTTACCACCGGAGTCAGTCCAAGTTGGTGAATTCGAATCCTACCTATGAAATTTGAATTCTTCCTATTGTATTATTATTGTATTACACATAGGTTAATGATATTGGATTTAATGTTATGCAGACCATTTTTTTCTCTTGGTTGTTCACTTTTTGCATGAATGTTTGATTAGCGTATATTGAATTCTTCCTTTCTCCTTCAACCTTCCTTCACAAGTGAATTTGTTGAGGCTTGAAGATCCTAAGCTTTACTAAATTAAATAGTTACACTTATTGGTAACATGTTTTCTTTTAATTGGGACACTTTGTCCAATACATTATACAAATTGTTTGATTTTCACATATAATTATTTCAAAATATATAGTAGATTGCATTAACATCTTAAATATATGGATTATCATTCTTTGTTGGAAATTTTGTTAATGACCGAGCCACTTCCATGATTTGGATTATTTGGTCGAATGTTTTTTTGATTGACTTGATTGTTTTCCGCTTCTTCAACTTCCATCAACAAACGTAAAAATAAAGTGTAATGATTGTATCTACATTGATGGGAATGATGAAAATTAAAATATATAATATACATGAATGTAAATTGAAAACCAATGTAC
>LPNX010760889.1:595290-751554 GCA_001517045.1 Pseudotsuga menziesii | reverse complement strand
ATTATTTCATTTATTTTGTCTTATTTGCCTAGTCCATGAGTCCCACCATGTGCAAGTTTCTAATTGCCTATCCATAGAGGTCAAAATTGCCATTATTGACTCATGGAGCACTTGGGAAAGCCTTAGGAATCAAATCTGCTTTATTCTTGGCCTCCTAGGCGCCCTTCTGTTTTTTCTGCTTTATTGCCTGCTTTTTCAGTGTTTTAAGGCACATAGGAAAGCAAGACTAGGTGAGGTGAATCAGCTTTGTTGCCTCTTCCTCCTCCACTCTTTCCTCCATGAAAAAGCATGTATGAGCTGCCATTTGAACACTCTTTAGCTTTCCCATGCGCCCTTGCTAATTCATGGGGTCCTTGATAGATTTGGGATCAGCTTTTTACACCTATGGGGGATTTGCCTATTTTGGGTAAGCCTGCTTTATGCTAGATTTGGATGCTTCCTTATGCATTCGATTTGCTCATGTATTCTATATATTCAGTAGCCTATGTTATTACAGGGTTGGCCATTGTACACTCAGTTAATATAATTTTGTGTTACAGCTCCATATTCAGTCTCCATTGTTGATAATTTTACATGATCAATTGTTAATTGCTGTGAGTGAAATTAATCTACTGCAGGCCTGAATTTCTACAGTACTATATAAGTAATTGATTCCTAAATGATACACATTCTTTCAAAACCAAAACTCATGCCTTCTTTCAACAAGTCTTCTATTGGATCCACTCCATACTTTGTTTCCTACAAGTTTTATACCCCGCAATAAAGAAAAGGTTTAATATAAAGGATTTTTGTTTTTCTATAAGATATAAAATGAGAGAAGTAAAAAAACATAGATACTTCCAAATTCCACAACTGATTTTTTAATACACCAACATATACTCACAACCACTACTTAACCCAATGTCAATCAATTCTTCTGATCACTCTTCTTTATATGTTCACAATTATTTGAATACATCCAAGGATGGTTGGTGTAAAAAAATTAAAATAAATATAAATATCACAACCAATAATAAATCTTAAGTTGTTAAAAGGAAATCACATCTACTCACAAACTTTGATATCAATTGCTTTCTTCCTTGTCGCCCTATCTTATGTGATGAATGGGTCCCATTTTATTTTATTTGATGCAACAAAACAATTGAAAATTAATATTTAATTCTAAATTATATAGTTAATTTTACACAATAGAAAAAATCAAAGATTTCATATATCTGAAGCACATTGTTGTTGAAATGGCTCCTTCTATGATGCAATTATGTCCAATTCCTTGACAATATCCTTGTACACTTTTTTTGACATCCCTATTGGCATATTTCGGAGGATGTCACCTTGTTCATTCTTTGGGATTTTCAAAATATTCCTAAAAATGAAAAATGACATTAAACTATTTTTATGTTGATATGAAAAAATAGAGTAGAATTAACATTAATAAAGGAATTATTACTAATAGTACATACATATTCTATAAAAACATGTTTATAGATATTATTTTTTGAATGATTAGTTTTTGTTGTTGTAATTTTGACAAGCCTCATTGACCATTTCTATGGAAACACCTCCTATAGTTTAGATATAACATAATTCTTTGACTTATTTGATTGATTTCTATAATGTTTGTAGAAATTGTGGAAATTTTGTTTATATGTCGAAGATTAATGGGGATAATATTTGGAGAACAGATCAATTATACTGGTCAAAAGTATACAAGATTAACCAATCCTTTTGAGCATAACAAGTATTGTTGTGCGACATGAGAAGCATGTCCATGACAAGAATGGGTCCATCAGTTCATATACACACTAGACATGACACCAAGGAACCGGTATACGTCATTCAAGTTGTGATGAGGAACTATCGAATGGGATGAGTTAGGTACTAGTTTCACACATACATTTGAGTTTATCAATGATCATGTCATGTTCCCTCAAATTGACCATGCTAAATTCTCAGGGGCTCAAGTTGTTATTAATTATTCTTCCTAGGATAAATTTTTACTAATAATTGCTCTAAGGCATGTATTTAATTTTATTTCAGAAATTTTATTTATTATGCACAATAATGATGTGGAATTAAGGCTTCCATGTCAGGAGGGTGCATTGGGGAAAGCTAGTCAACTTTCCTTGCTAAAAATAAGAAAGTCCATGACAAAAGCAAGCAAGAGAATAAAGGGAAGTTTCCTAAAAGCAGAAAAAGCAGACAGAGGTAAAAGCAAGAAAGTATTTCAAAGGGGAGGGCACAGTTTTCTCTTATGGATCTTAGAAAAGCTATAAGAGAAAAGCAAGAAAGTTTTTTAAGGAAAGAAAGAGTTTCCATATGACCCAGGAAAAGCAGAAAGTTGTCATAACTCAAAAGAGGCAGCTTTTGACTAAGGGAGGATGCAGTTTCTAATTGTGAAGGATGATTTGGAATTGGAAAAAATTCCACATGGTCCTACTTGCCTAATTTCCCAAAGGGGGCACTTTTGTGGCTAGGGTTAGGTCACCCATGGGGTTGACTTGCTCTCACAAGTCACCATTGGCCTCAACTTACTAAGAAGGTCATCCATAAGTCTATAGAAGATAAATTCAAACCCATTTCTTCATTTTGGTTGATGATTTGATTTCTGAATTCTTATGTGAGCATTATTTCTGAGTGTTGTGCCTCAGACAGCTACTGGGAGACGAGCCCCAGCCTTCCATTCCCCTCTCCTTCCATCCTCTTTTCTTCCATTGCAGGTGTGTACCGCTATATTGCAGGAATTGAAGGATTTATAGATTTATTTGTATCCTCCATCAATTTCAGGTCCATATCTAGTGAAGGCCTAGCTTCACTTATGCTCACAGCCCTTGCTAGTCATGATCTGGGCCTCCTACCCCTTGTTTTTGGAGCATCCTTGCAATGCTCAGTAAATAATGTAATTTATATTCTGTAGGGTCATAATTTTCTGAAAATTACATGTATCAGGTTGAAAAATCTCTGCCCATAAATATTCTTGTCTTCATTTTTGCCTAAAAGGCCTATTTTAGCAATGTATGGGGGAAATTGAATAAAAATGAGTGCTATGAGGAATATGTCAGGTTGGGGAAGTAATTGAAGGGATTTTAAATATTCAATGAACTTATATTTACCCTTGTTACAGTTCTCATGTTTTACAGAAATGCATTTGAGATGATTTAACTGTTTTTTTAGACCCTAGCTAGATTACTAGCTTTTAATAACTAGTTTTGGTAAAATTGATGTAAAACCATTTATGTTAACTCAATATGAGCTCTGTCAGTTCCTATGGGTCACTAAAAGGTCAAAATTCCCATATAAAACTACAGAACCATTTTTATTTGAGTCTGTACTACCTTTTTGGATCCTCCTCTGCGCACGGTTTTCCTTGGCCAAAACTGCCGTAAAACCCCAAATTCATTGAAAACTTCTCAAAACCTTCCAGAATATATGAAAACTATATAAAACCTTTAGTTATTCTATATTAAGGCTGGAACAACCCTTTTCAAGTTTCCATAATCCCCTAGTTAAAACAAACCGAACTACCCTCCTTAGTTTCACGGTTTGGCTGCCGAGAAGCGTGGTAGTAGGTTTCCGTGGAGCGAATTCTGAAACCTAAATGGAACCAAATATAAATGTGATAGGGGAGAGGGAATTCCATGTCTTATTTTCTTTGGTTGCTTCCCGCTGCTCACTCCTTTTGCCTGCATAATTTCCCAGAATAAACCCCTTATTTGCCCAGTCCGAGAAGTCATTGTGTAAATTAATTCAAGTTCAGAAATTTTAATATAATTTACAGAATTGAAGAGTGTTCAGGTATGTACACTAGAATTGGGACATTACATATCATCTGTCAATTGATGTTGCATTACAAATAATAAAAATGAAGATATCCCTATCGCAACGATAAACTTCAATTAGCACACCACAACAATCCAGCACTGAATGGAGTGATATAATGTGATGGGAGAAAATAATGATGATAACCCACTTGATGTAAACATACTAGATTATGAATCATGCAGTGTAAATATTTGGTATTTCTAGTGATCAATTTTTGAATCCACTAAAAGTCAAGAAAATCAACATTGCCTCCCGAGAGAATCCAAAATTTGCCAATATTGAAGATTATAGGGATGACGAGACTATTGGGAAGATAACAGACCTATTGCATGAGTTTTTATATATTTTCCCTATGAAACTATCAGAAATGAAAGGGATTATCGGATACCTTATATAAATGAAGATACCTTTAAAAGCTCGACGCAAAGCTTGTCAAGCAGCGACCATACCGATTGGATCTATGGTATAGAGAAAAAGTTAAGGAAGAGTTGGACCAAATGTTGGATGTAGGTATTGTAGAACCTGTAGAAGAATCAAAGTGGATCAGTTCGAATATAGTAGTGCAAGATAAAAATACTACTGGTAAAGTGAGGATTTGTATTGACGTAAGTAAATTGAACAATGCTTGTTTGCATGACCCATTTCTAACTCCATTTACAAATAGGGTACTAGAGAGTGTCCAGGGTCAAGAGATTTACTCATTCACTGATGGGTTCTATAGCTATCGTTAGATTATAATCACAAAGGAAGACCGAAACAATACAACCTTTGTGATGGAGTGGGGTTGGTTCAATACACGGTAATTCCCTTTGGAATCAAGAATGCTCCTGTAATTTTTTCTAGGATAGTAGTGGTTTCCTTCAAAGATTTTATTAATAAATTTATTGAGGTCTACTTTGACAATTGGACTGCATGTGGGCTCATTAAGGATCATACTGAGAGCCTCAAGATGATGCTAGAATGTTGTCTCCAATATCAAATTTCATTGAACTTAAATAAATGTATCTTTTGTGTCCCATTTGGAGTTATGTTGGGCCATGTGGTTTTCTGCGAAGGAATCTTGGTTGACCCTACCAAAATTGCAATCATCGTCAAGCAGTCGCATGAAACCCTTAGTAATCTTGGCATAATTAACAATAAAACGTCGAAGGAAATTAGACTTTCCTTGCAGGCTTTGAAGTTTCCTGAGAGAACGAGGAGGAGGCAGATTTACAATGGCCTCAACTTTCAAAGAATCCACCTGGATGCCTCTACTAGAGACTATGAATCCGAGTAATCTTCCTGACTCGACGCAGAATACACACTTGTGGGGATTCAAGCGAATTTTATAATATCTGCATCTTTCAAATATCAACCGTAAATGATCTGGATGTTGAATCCTCTTACGAGAATGTGCGGGTAGATCATCAAGGTATGGTTCGACAATGGCTTTAATGTCATGAAAAGCAAAGTTCATAGCCCGTTGAAAGGTTGCCCCAGCATTTTTCAATCCAAAGGGAATTTTCTTGTACGCGAAGGTACCCCAAGGACAAATGAAAGCAGTTTTATGTTGGTCTTCCGGTTTTATTTGAATTTGATTGTATCCGAAGAAACCATCCATAAACGAAAACACCTCACTTCCTGCACAGGCATCTATGATCTGGTCTATAAATGGTGTGGGATAGTTGTCCTTAGGACAGGCTTTATTGAGGTCTCTAAAGTCTATACAAATGTGGATAGTCCCTTGATTTTTATCAATAGAAATAGGGTTGGATACCCATTCAGTCAAAGCTATGGGATATGTAAAACCAGCCTTCAACAGCTTTTCAACTTCAGCTTTCACAGTCGCCGCTTTACGCGGGTTCATGGGTCTTAATTTTTGTCAAACTGGCTTGGCATCAGGATATGTTCGGATTTCATGTTCAAAAATCGATGGATCTATGCCTGGCATCTCCTCATATGACCAGGCAAAGATATCGCGGAATTCCTTAAAAAGGGTAGTATAGATAGCAATCTCCTCAGGAGAGCAGTTTGCACCTATATATATGTTTTCCATGACATCAGGGTTTACAGAGATGTTAATAGGTATAGTAGTGGAGATATTTGTCATATTCCCCTCGGCAAACATTCCTTCCCTAGGCAAAGGGTTGATAGGTGTATCAACATCTTCTGAGAGTCTCACGCGAAACTCTTGGTTTTCTATTCTGCTTAGTTCTGGAAGAAAATAGGATCGATGATGAAGATCCTCACAAATCTTATCACGTCCAGTCATGGCTTCCAGAATAGCTTCATCGGAAGGTAAAACCATATCTAAACAATCTATATAATGCGAATATTTTTCCGCCCATACGGGCAAATAGACTTCTTCCAGATCATCCGAGACTGTTAGAGGATCTAGAATGGGATCAACAATGGCTTGAGTGATAGCTTGATAAGCAACCTCCACTGTCAATAGGGGCACTTCCGGTTCATGGGGGGTCGAGAGAACCCAAGGATCAGTCCTATCGACAGCCGTAGCGATGGACTTCCCCACACTAGTAGAACCAATATAATTAACCGGGGCTGGAAGATCAAATGTGCCCATCAATGATGTGTACATTCCAGCCCCCAAGCGCTGTACAGCAGGTTTGACCTGATCAACCAATGGTATAGCGGACTCATTAGATTCTAAATGACCTTTTTGGGTAAAATCAAGTTGGTCAATAGTAACCAACTTGCCCTCATGTGGAAAAACCACTACACGAAAGACGGTCGATGCAACAGTGGACATCGCATAAGTCCAGTTCCTTCCCAGAAGCAAATTGTAGTCCAAAGGAGCATCAATCAATTCTACTTCAACAGACACTGCTTTTCCTGCCAACTTAATTTCGAAAGCCGGCAGGATACCATGTGGACGAAAGGATCTTCCATCAAAAGCAGTAAGCAAAGTGTTTGATGGGACCAGCTTTCCAACAGGCCAAGGAAATAACACATGTAGAAGCACCCTCATCAACAACTGCCCTTCCAATGGTCTTACCACCATGGACAACATCTATTTATAAGGCCACATGGTAAGGCAAGCGAATTTTAACATCGGACAAATGAAATTTCACCGTGAGACTCGAAGAGTCCATGCTGCCTAAAGCTGCTAAGAGAGCATCCCGCTGGGCAGGACAACTCTGTAACACCTCTAAATCTGACATTGCACATATATTTTGGGCTAAATCTTCAACCATGGAGTAGTTTGAAGCAGCCCTAGCATTTGGGTTATGCAAGGTCTTCTTGAAGACACCTTTCGGTATCTTCGGCATAGTTTCAGCAGGATTCTCTATTGTGAGAGGGTTCGAAGTTTCACCTACAGCTTTACCCTTATCAAGAGTCTCTTTCTCATCATTTTTGTTCCTTGTCTGCAACAAAGTCGAAGATCGAACCATGTTGATATAGTTTGGGTCAGGGGCAGTTTGAGTGCCCCCTGCTGTATTAGAAGCTGAAGCAGAGTTCTGTCCTTGGGGAAAAGGATCCTTCAGGACAGCTGGTTGTTGAGCTTTAAGCAGCTTCTGGGCTTGATCCATAAGGGGACAAAGGTGAGTAAGGTGGTCCTCTTGGCACAACTTACAAGGGAACTTGACCTTCTTCTTTTCTTTTTTGCCCCCATCAGCATTGTTCGCGGGCTTTTGCTTGTTTTGATTTCCCTCTCCCTTCTTTCCTTTCTTTTTCTTCCCGTCGGGCTGCTGATTGCCCTTCTGAGAGGTTTGTGCAAAAACATTTGTACTCTGGGGGGAGGGGGAAACCTTTGCTGCCTCCGCCGTAGATTGTTTGACGGAAAACTGATGAAGTTGCTTAGTCAAAGATTCTACGGTGGGAGAGTTAACGGACCCAACCACACCATCGGCATGGGGTCCAGGCTTAGGCTTCTCTGCATCGTGCGAAGGCCTCGGTGCCTCAGGGATAATCTCATATAAGATCCCAGATTGTGAATAAATCAAATCCAACTGCTGGGCCTTGAGAATGGCTCCTTCTTCGTTCATCATTCTTGAGGTTGATACGTCCTTAGATATGTATGGAAACAAAGATTTAAGGAACCACTCTAAAAGGAACTCAGGAGGGATAGTGGATTTTATAAGGCTCTTTCGCCTCCTCCACTCTTGGATGTGATCCGAGATGTGGGTAGCCTTGTTTTTCCTAAAAGTAGACAACAAGTCCGTTCCGAAATCATATCGGACCGAAAGCTGAAAGTGGCTAAGAAATGCACTAGCCAAGTCCCAGAAACTACTGAAAGCAGCAGAAGGCAATTCAATATACCATTTTGCTACCATACCTATTAAGGTTCTCTGGAACAACCTCAACCTTACTGAATCTTCATTCAACGAATTTGAAGAACACCATAAATGGAATGTGGTGGCATGAGCCCCAGGATCTTCACCAGTTTTTCCTTCAAACTTAGGGATGTCCGATGGCAATTTGGTGGGAACAGGTGGCCACAAGGGGTCATGCCTCACTGGGTAATTCATCAATTTTGACAAATATGGAAAGTTTAAAGTTGCCAGGAATGGAATTTTGGGTCGAACCGGGGAACTAAATGTGCCAGCTTGGGGATTAGAGGGACCTGCCCCTGAATGCACATGGGTAAAAGTGGGGTTTCCCCCTGCCATTGATTGCAAAGTGGGAAGATTTCTCTTAAACAGATTCCATCCGTAAGCCACATGATTGTGTGTGGGAGGTGCAGCGTAAGACGTTCGGGCCGTCCCCATAGAAACAGGGGTCTGAAAGATAGGAGACAGAATCCCTCCGCTGAACAACAAAAAGGGAGAGCTCGTGAACGGAACTGAAATGGGAGTTTGGAAACTTTTCCCATAAGAGGTGTTGTTTCCAAACTACACTCCTACATAGGAAGGAGATGGACCTACGTATGCACTGGATGGGGGAATATGCCCCTCATTCCAAGGAAATCCTTGGACAAATGCCGAGGATCCTACCAGAACACTCTGGGTAGTATATGGAAAGGAAGAAGGAATAGTAGGTATACTAGGGATCCTAGTAACCATGTCACCAGAAGTACCTGCTAGGTTTGAGTGAACCGGTGGCTGAACCACCCAGTTCGCTGGAGTAAAAGGTGTAGAAAGTAAACTAGATCTAGGGGTACTTACCGGGGGAGGTAGTACCCCTTCAACCGAAACAGCTGAGGTGAACACAAAAGGACTTTCTTCTGTAGAAGACATGATCCTACCCACATGGACACCTAATACAGGTGAATCAAAAGGTCTAACCTGAACGATCACAGGATCATTTAAATCAATCAAGGGGGTGTTAAAGTTTCTTGCAAACTCGTCAGTCTGCAATTCTGCTATCTCAACTATATCAAGATCAAAACAGTTAGCTATCAGTTCTGGTTCACCAAGAACTTCACTTATTCCTACTAGTTCAAATGAACCGTCTGTGTCCAATCTCCGCCTTTGGGGTAGAGGTGGAGGCTCCAATGTGGTGAGAGGAGGAAGGTTTATCAACCTTCTTGACCTTCTAGGAGGTTGGTCCTCCATGATTGAAAATTTAGCAAATCACACCCTAAGGCCAACTAAACACAGGAAAAACCACAGAGCATACACTATAAAAATCCTAAAGCCTCAAGCAATCAAACAAGGGTAAAAGATATACTTTCCCGAAGAAAGTTGATGAATGATTACTTGGTGTCCTTGAAGTGGTTCTTAGGCACAAGCGGAGGAATCACCCAACCTCCCTCCTACACTTTCAACAAGGGTTACCTTCCAAGCCCGTTCAAGGTGAACCAGAAATAGCCTTCCGGTTTACCTAGGTATGAACCCTAAAAGACAAGAGACTAAAGGCTACCTTAGCTATAACAACAGTCTGGGGGGACAGTCGCAAGCCTGACTCATACACATGGGCAGGGTAGCTGAGCCCGATACTCTGTCTAGGACAGAATACCCAAATGTGTAAAAGTCCTGATCTATGCTTTGACAAGGATTCGGAGGGTTATCTCCGCTGTCCAATCCTCCACACGGCCTCGTGCTTGACTCCCATTTGAGAGGAGCTTCCCAGATACAGTCGATAAAGTCAAGTATTTACCTAAAGAAAGGTCCACTACATCTTATTTTTATAACTTGCGGGAAGTTTACACTTCCTAGCCCAAAAGTCTAGCCTAAGCTAGTAGGTGAAAGGCCCCTAAAAACAAAAATTACTAGTAAATTTTAATTATGCGTTCATTTTAAAGGGTTGTTTCTTACTCAGAAGGAAATGGAGTGATGTACTTATGGTGTTTTTGACTCAATAAGAAATAAATGAAAGTAAAGGTGTATTCAAAGCAAATTACTACTATTTTAAACAAACTTCTTTTTCTTTTTGCAAATATATATTGATGAATTAAATGCAAACGATAAAAGAAACTAAGCCTATGTTTTTTGTAGCTTTTGAGATTAATATTTTTAAACTGAAATAAACACTACTTATGCAAAAAGCAAAATGCAAAAGCTTGACAATGTTTTCTTTTCACTTTTAAAAATGCTCAAACTCTACTATGCACCTAAAATGCACTATACTTGAGTAAACTTGGAATTAATGAACTGTATAAAACCAACAAACTGAAGTAAAGCAGGCTGACAGAACCAAGAAACAACCAACGAAGGCAAACTAGGAACCCTAGCTTGGGTGCACACAATGACAAAAATCATTGTAGACTTATAAAGGCAAGTGACAAACCAACCAATATTGAAAGACAGACTGGAAAAACAAAGCCCAAGACCCTGATCACTGATCCGGACAGAGACACTTCAACCTATAACCCAAACAGGCCAAGCTACTTCAGCATGCAAACAGAAAATAATCCCAGCAAAAGAGACTCAAGGGCTTTCGAAAAATCACAAAGTGTGATCACCAACAGGTGTTCAAACAGACATCACAGCATTTATAAAGAAAGTCTACAGAGAAACAGGAAATACACACAGAGAGGGACAAGCAAACCCAATCCTAAAAATTCCTATTTCCAGGCTTATACGCGACTGTATAGAAGGGAAACCCACGTATTATTCTCGACTGTCCAGTAGAGAAACCCGCGGATGCAAACCTCTATACGCGACTGTGCAGAAGAGCAACCCGCTTATAGGTACAAAAATTTTCTCAAAAACTAAGAAAAATCCACAAGACTTTCAAACACTGTGACAAGTATGAACTAGGATAAAATACCACACACAGACTTCAAAGCAAAGACTGGTCAGGGGTGACAGAAACAACCTACAGCAGTCTGGGCTCCCCAGCAGAGTCGCCAGTTTTGTTGTACAGGAATAAACACTTTATAACCGAAGGTCTGGGGTTACCAACATACTCAATAAACTTGCAGAAAATTGACTCTAGATTGCAGTAAAGGAAATAGGAGGATGGGAAAGACTCACCCGATACACGACGGTTGATCCTAGCTTGTCCTCTTCCGCTCTGCTTCTCCTCCAAAGTCTTCAAGGATGCTTTCTCCTTCACCTGTCAAGGATCAATCTTCCAAATACAAGATGATTCATATATATAAACAGGTTAGATAAATCATATACAGGATGTTGAAACATAAACATTTATCAAACTACAATACATGAGATACATTCAAGACACAATATGGAAGAAGGATTCTCTTTATTAACAATAATGGAAAGAGTTCAGATTACAACCCAACGCCTGAGACAAGGACTCCTCTGCAGCCAAAGGATTCTGAGTTCCACTGCTCCAAATACTTCTGTATAAACTCCACCAGCATAACTTTTCTCTCCAAGTGTATATCTCTAACACCCTGCCCAAGGCATGTATTTATAGTTGGTGAAATAAGAAAATTTTGAAGGTTGAGGAGGTTGAGATAGTTAATGAGATTAAGGTAAATGGCTTAACTAATCTCAAGTAATCGCGTGTTTTTATTTTTAATGTCAAAGATAAGTATCTGCAGGTATTAATACTAGAAACTCGCGTATGATCCGCGAGTTGCTCTAAAGGCAACCCGCGTATATATATATACGCGACATGCAACAACCGAGACTCGCGTATGACACACAAGTTGCATATATAAAGGGTTGTGTATATGACTTGACATAGCAAAAGGGTAAAAATAACCAGCTGGATGGATGAGTGTTTTGGGCAACCCTCAATCCATAGATGTCCTTTTTTGTGCCAACATGAGGGATGTCGGCACTCGAACGGAGAGGTGCCATTCAGGTGGATAACACATAGTTGAGAAATTGAGAGCAACATTGGGACATAAAAAGGTGAATTCTGTGATGGAGAAGTTATTAAAGAAATATGTTAAGTTCTAGTGGACATAAATTTTTCAAGAGAGTCTGGACATTTTAAAGAACAAGATGGTTACAACGCCCATACTTGTATTTCCATACTGGAAAAAGGAATTTCATGTACATGTCGATGTGTCATCTTTCGCGCTCAGCATGGTACTAGCACATCCTAGTAAAGGGTCTATTGATCATCCTATTTCCTTCGCTAGCATAAAATTATCAACAACAGAGAAGAACTATACCACAATTGAAAGAGAAGGACTATTAATGGTATACGCTTTGCAGAAATTTCGACACTGCTTGCTGGGTAGAAATTTCAAAATTTACACAGATCATTTTGTGTTGAAATACCTGGTTAATAATCCAATGTTGGGGGTGGATATTTTCCCATGGATTCTTCTTTTTAAGGAATTTGAATTTGAATTTAGTGTTAAACAGGGTCGACTAAATTAAAGACCATACCATCTGTTGAGGATTGAAAGTTGCAAAGAACCTGGTAACCTCGACGATAGTCCCCCTGATGCTCAACTATTTGCAATAACAATGTTTGATGATCATTACAAAGATATCAAACCATTTTTTAGTATGGGGTATGCACCAACTGAATTTAATACTGCACAGAAGAAACAGTTAGTTGTGCGAGCTGGAGAATTCCAGTTGATCACTAGACAATTATATAAAATGGCCATGATGATATTCTTTGTCTTTGTGTCTTAGAACATGAACAACCAATGATACTAAATGAATTGATTGCATGTTGGTGTCGTAGGAGGCCATTATGCTAGAAAATATACAGTGCGAAAGATATTGCAAGTAGGATTGTAGTGGCCCACCATGCATGCGGATGCTCAGCAATACTATCGCAGTTGTGATGTATGTCAGAGAACTAGAAATTTGGCATGACAAGATGAAATCCCAATAGTATCCCAAATAAAAAATTTGGCATTTGAAAAATGGGTTGTTGATTTTGTGGCACCTATTAGTCCAACAGGGGAGCGCACAAGTGCAAGATATATTATTACCACAACCGACAACCTGACCAAATGTGACAAAGCAGTTCCAATAAAAGATTGTACTGTTGTGATTGTTGCTAAATTTTTGTTTGAAAATGTTGTGAATAGATTTTGATGCCTGAAAATTTTGATAAGCAACCAGGGAACATACTTTGTTAATCAATTGATTGAGGAACTCATGGAATAATTCCATATCCAACATAAAAATACGCAACCGTATCACCCTCAAGCTAATGGTGTTTTTGAAGCATTCAACAAAATCATTGAGAATTCATTAACAAAGATTTGCAACGCCCAACAAGATGACTGAGATCCAAAAATTTCCTCGGTACTATGGGCACATCGCATGACTTGTAAGAAGTTGGAAAGCCAAACTCCAATTCACTTGGTGTATGTAAATGAAGTTGTGATGCCGATGGAATACATTGTAGCCATCCTAAGGATTTCTATGATCACGGATATGACAGATGTTGGTGTTGTCGAGGAAATACTATGGCAGCTTATGTAATTGGAAGAATATTATTTTATTGCAGTATATCATAAAAATGTTGAGAAAGAACGACCAAAAGCATGGCATGATTGACACATAAAGAACAAGAAATTTCAGGTCAAAGGACTTGTCCTTCTATATGATAGAAAATTATTCAAGCATCTGAGTAAGCTGAAAACACACTGGCTAGGAGTGTATATTGTAACACATATCACGGACGAAGGATCAGTGCAATTGCAATAATTGGATGGAACACCTGTCAGATGATTGGTAAATGGAAGTCATCTAAATCCTTATTAGGATAGCCACAACTTGTTCAAAAAAAAAGGCAAAATATTATGAGTATTATTGCAGACCGAGAAACAAAAAGCGTCTCAGATTGCTAGTCAGTCACAGAGAGAGGAAAATGATCGTAGACTCTTTTCCTATCGCAAAAGGATAAATAATGGTGAATAAAATATGTCCATCGCATCAAAATAAATATGTTGAATATTGAATATAGGTCGCAGGAAGAGCATTGTTGTCGCAAGTTAAACTGGAGTCGCAGAAATGACAGTTGGTAGTAATTAATTCAAAGGCCTAAGAAATATTGGAGGTGTTATTTTTTGTCACTTATGTTATTATTTCACAATAACTACCATTGATGTGATAGGTGAGTGGTTGCATGTGTAGAATTTTTTTGATAATCATCCGAACGATCATCCCATGTGACGAAAAGGAAATCTACCTTTCCATTAATCTCCCACTTGTCTGGAGGACTGAATGAATGAACGACTAGATGTTATCACCTTTGCACCCAAGTTTCAGTTCATTCGATTTCATTTGAGAGAGACATTGTTGTATGAAACTACAAGAGTCGAAGTGATTGTTTCCATAGAGCATGGCTATTTCTATTTCTAGTACAAGAACAGTTGCAAAATCTAGTGGCATGGCTGCATCATCCACCCTCATTATGGAATACACTGTCAAAAATGTTCCACCACAGTCTGGGGTTGCACAAGAAGTTAAATAGATACTATTCATCCCTAAAGTAAGGTTACGACCAGACCCACCTATTTTTTCCATGGAGAAGAGGTATGGTAACCGCAATAAGAAAGCACCAACAACCCCACCATCGAAACAGGAAGAAATGGGATCTGTGACTATGTTTCCACTTTATATTCCACCCAGATAAGATTATGCACCTAATATTATAGTTTTGAAGCATGCATGGTACCCACTGGTAGCACCAACTGTACTAAAAGGAGTTCAGGTATTGCAGAACATACTTCCAAATCTCAAAAAGATGATCTTTGTCAATCACGACATACAGAAATTTCCAGATTTGGCATGAATAACTAAATGGTTTCTATACAAGATACAAAGGATTTCCCGAAGCACCTAGTTCCAATTAAATGGGAAAGAGGAATGGAAAAAGCATGTTTACTTTTGCTAATGTATATGTCGCATTTCGGTTGAAGCACAGAGGTAAACGCATGTGTTAAATAGTTGCTAGTATCATTCCATGACAACTTTCTATGGCTCGACCAAAACATTTATGTGGATATCAAGCTGATAGCAGCGATTACAGGAATTCCACTTGCAGGACGTAGACCCATCGCCATTTTTCAGAAAATACTGATGATGAACAAGTTAAAAGGAAAGTATGATTTTACCAGAGATACCACGGGATTTTTAATCGCCTCCATCAATGACCACACTGTTCAGTTCGCAGCTAAGGTTTTAGCTACCAAGTTGGTGCAGAAGATGTGACAGAATCAATGTACTACAAGGACGATTGTAGTGACTAAACTATGTGCTGCGGGGGTTCAAATGAATTGTTCACAGTATCTACTAAATGAATTCTTAGCAGATACAGAGGAGTCATGGGATAAAAGTAACTCATTCCAGTAATCATGGTTACTTATTTTGATTTCATTTATCACATGGGCAGAACTAGCGATCTACCAGGGGGTAGATATACCAGTTCGATGTCGAGGAGATTGATACCAGAATATTTTGTTCAACAAATATCTTAAGTAGAGGCAAAGCGACAACAATATAAAAATATTTTAACATGGATAGGCCCTACGAAATCATGTGAGAAAGTAGTTAAGAATTACAAAGGAGATTGTTCAATGGTTTAAAAACATTGTTAAGTTTATAATTGGGCCCCATCATATCTTGTTGCAGTCGCAACAGGACCCACAACGCCAATGGTTAGAAACAAAATACCTACTATCAGATGAAGAAGTTGAGTCCATTACCCAAGATTGGTTGGAATAATGGTGAGTCCATGTTCTCGATGACCTACTATCTGTAGAAGAAAACCCGCGATAGGACGATCCATCAATGCAAAAGGATGGATTAAATCCATGAAATTATCCCACCCCTCCCCAGAATGATTCTATTACAACTCCAACATATCTAGTAGTGGGAGAAAAGAGGAAGCAGATAGAGCAGCCTGAGAAAAGGAATAATAAAAGGAAGGTTGAAAAAACAGTAGGAACTGTCGGCCTTGTCAGCGACGATTTTACCCTTATGACGGAAGCAGTGACATAAGTCACTACACAAATACTCAAGAATATGGATGAGTCATAAGAAGTATTATAGACTTACTCAATGATTTTTGGAAGGCGTTCAGAAGCACATGGGTGAGTGGAATGGCTCTAGGAGGACAAAACATTCCCAAAACAGTCCAAAAACCACTCAGAACAAGCATTAGCGCCTCAAAGGAGTCAAAATCCGACAAAAAGAGGAAGGGGAGCAAATACCTAGTTGACTGCACTCAATGTGGGCATTTGGGTGTCAAAATGATCAACCTAGAGAGGATCAACTATGCAAAATGATAAAATAGGAGCACCTCAACTATGGCAAATGATCAATTTCCCTAAGTCTAACTGTGGGAATCATTGCATGGGAGAAACTGAAAGTGTCTAAGGTCTAATACTATGGTGATAAGAATGTATTATTCTCTAACACCCCCTCTTAACCCATACTTAGTAATTCTTAACCAAAAATATCATGGAGGCCTTGGCAACAAAGGCTCAAGTCACCTCACTCACCCCAAGTAGTGATCTCAGGTAAGTGAAGGTCTTCTATGTGAATCACTTGGTGAAAATATCAGCAGTGAACTTAGCAGAAGGGCAATACTACAAGACTATCACCCGATCATGCACCAAGCTCCAAATGTAATGCATGTGTATCTCAATGTGTTTTGTCCTATGTCTCTATACTAGATCTATGGAAATATTGATTTCACTTTGATTGTCACACCAAAGGGAAGTGGGTGAATCAAGTGCAACACCAATTTCCCAAAGAATACTTTGCAACCACACACATTGTGTAGATGCATTCACTACTCCTTTGTACTCAGACTCAGCTGAAGAAAGAGAAATAGTGTGTTGTTTCTTGCTTGAATAGCATATGGGACCAATGGAAAGCATTAATACATAATCTGAAGTGGACTTATTGTCATTGGGATCACCAGCCCAATCAGAATCAAAAAATCCAACTAGTTATAATGGAGAACTAGCATCATAGTGTACCCCGAAGTTCCCGGTGCCTTGTACATACTGAAGGATCCTCTTGGATTCCTTCCAATGGATCTCATTAGGATACCACATATATTATATATATTACCTACAACATATGATAAATCAGGTATATAATGAGTAAGATACAACAAAATCCTGACTAGCTTCCTATACAATGAGTTGTCCACCAATGGAGAGTCACCAACTTCACCTAGTTTGATACTAGAAAGGAATAGGAAATTGTTTGCCTTGCATTCAGCCATTTTAAAATTCATTAATAGTTCTGAAGCATACTTTTCTTGTCTTACATTTATCTCTGCTTCATATTAAACAATTTCCAAACCAAGAAATTGTTTCAACAAGCCAAGATCAGTCATTGAAAATTCACTATGAAAAGATGCTTTGATTGACCCAATTTATTTGGTGAATCTACTTGTAATAAAAAGGTAATCAACATACAGTACTATGACATGCAATACATCACCAATATTCTACAAATAAACATTAGGATAAGACTTGCATCTAACAAATCCAAGTGAAAGTCGAAATTTGTCCATCTTGGCATACCAAGTCCTTGGGGTTTGCTTGAGGCCATAGAGAGACTTCTTTAACCTGCATACAAGAGAAGGATTATCTTGGAAACCTTCACTTTTCTGCATATATATCTCTTTGTATATCTCACCATGAAGAAAATCACTTTTTACATCCATGTGGTGAACCCCCCAGTGCTTGCTTGCAGCAATGGCTAAAACTAGCTTGATAGAGTCCATCTTTGCAACCAGTGAAAATGTATCTATATAGTACACTCCTTGGAATTTATAGAATACTTTGAAAACTATTTGGAATTATACTTTATATCAGACCCATCAGTAGAAACTTTGGTAATATAGACCCATTTTCATTGCACTGGCTTCCTCTTGGGAGGTAAAGGAACCAATTCCCCAGTCTAATTTTTCTGTAGAGAGTTGAACTCTTCTTGCATGGTTGTTTTCCATATTGGTTAATAAGATTATTCATGATATAATTGTGGATCAGATCCAACCATCATTTATAAATTCTCATCAAGACTCAATTCATTCTCCAAATAATCACTTTGAAATTTTGATCTAGTCTTCCTAAGATCTAGTGGATTGCATGCTAAATCCCCAACTGCTTCTATGGTTTTCTCTTCCCACTTGGGCCTTGTGGGGGAGTCATGTTCAGAAACATTATATTCAGACATATCAAAATCAGAAATATCAGAAATATGAGAAATATAATCATCACTTACATCATCTTGGTGTTGAGGAGAAGAGCATTCCCTCGATGGTAGTTCAAAATACGGAATGATTTCTTATTCGAATTGCACACTTCTTTCTATGAAAGTCTTTTTTGTTGAGGGATAAAATATCTTGTATACATTTGTATATTCACCATATCCCATGATGATGCACTCCTTGCTTTGTGGCTGGAATGCTTTCCTCTTTTCTGAAGGAATCCTAGCCCAAGCCCTTGAGCCAAAAATTATGAAATGTGAAATATTTGGTTTGTGAGCAAACCAAGCCTCATATGGTGTTTTTCAACTCACTGATTTGTGAAGATCCTTGTTATGAATGTATGCAGCACACTTAATGTATTCATCCCATAGCTTATGACTCAAATCCTTAACCTCAATCATACAGGTTGTCATCTCCTTGAGTTCCATGTTCTTCCTCTCTGCCACACCATTTTGCTGCGGTGTGTAGGGGACCGAATGCTGCATTTGGATGCCACATTATTCACAAAGGTGCTGAAAATTCTTGTTCACATTATCTTTACCATTATCAGTACAAAGCACTTTGATCTTATTCCCACATTGATTCTCAACCAAGGATTTCCAAACTTTGAGACTCTCGAAGACCTCAGATTTGAGTTTGAGAAAGTAAACCCAAAAAAACCTTGAGAAATCATCTATGAAAGTCAACACATACCTTGATCCCACATATGAAAGTGTAGGGAGAGGTCCAATAAGATATGAATGCACCAATCCAAGCACTTGAGTAGCTCTCCTCGCTTTCCCTTTCTCATAGCTGCACTATGGATGTTTTCCCACCACACAACCAAGGCATGCGTCATTGGAGGTCTTAATAGGAGGAATTCCTTCCACCATGCCACCTTTGTTCAATGCCTGAAGGTATTTGTAGTTCATATGGCCAAATATCTCATGCCACAGCTTGTTGGTTTCTTTAGCATGAGACATGAGCGCTTTCCCTTTGGAGTAGGGAAGTAAATGGGAGAATTTGTACACCCTAGCTTTATTATCAGCAAATCCCAAATCCACCACCTTGATGGTAAATATTTCAGCTATCTCCACTATTTCTGGAGTAAATGTTACTTTCTTGGCTTCTCCAGTGTGGTTCATTTGGTACACTAACAGTAGATTCGCCACCAATTCTGGCACAAACAATATGTTATTGAAATACCCATCCTCAAGATCGATCTTGCCAATCCTCTTGGCTTGTATCTCTGAATCATCACCAATTCGAACAATTGGACCACTATCTAAATACATGGATGTGAAGAACTATTTGACAAAGGCCATGTGCCTTGATACTCCCAAATCAATGATGAAGGTAGAAGAGTCTAAAGAACCAACAACCAATTCATGGAACCTCTCTTTGTCGTATGAGTCGGAACCTCCATCCTTCTTCCTTGTGTCCTCTGGAACTGGGATGTTGTTCTTCTCCAACTGCTACACCATCATATCAATGTTTTTCATCATACATGCACTATATGGATGCAACCCTTTGTGATAATAGGTGCATTTGATCTTCTCCTTGTTCTTCTTGTATTTGTCCTTGCAAGGATTTGAACCCCCATCTGAATATTTGGGTATGTCTGGTTTATTGTTGTCTGGATGCTTCGAATCCTTGGATTTCTTCTTTCCCTTGGATGGATTCAAAACTCCTGCAGCAATAGTTTGGTCTTTGCTAGACTTGATGGTACCCATATGCACAAGCTTGTCTTGTTCTTGGGTCAAATACTCCATGAACTCAGCTAGTGCAAGCATGCGCCAGTTTCAAGTTGTGAGCTTTCTAGAGTAAAATGTGCTTACAAACACAGATTACTCTGGACCTAGCTTCAAAATTATTGATAGTATTAGTTTCTCCTCCGTCTTCTCTATGCCACATTGCTTGAGTTGAAGCACCAAAGACTTGAATTTGGTGAAGAAATCTTGGATTGTCTCAAAATGAGGACTCAAAAAGATGAGATCATTTTCGAGATGGTGACCCCTCATATCATTAGTCTTTCCAAACAAAGCTTCCAACTTCATCCATACTTCATCTGGAGTGATCAGACTTTCTACATGAAAGATCAAGTCTCTCGAAATGCTCAGACAAAGCATTCAAATGCTTCATCAAGTATGTTGAAGAACTTTGATTTCTCAACAGCTGAGTTTGGTTTGACCTTTGTTCCCATGGTGACCCTGAATAGGCCTTTCGACCTCAACTGGACAACCATCTCGGCCTTCCATTCAAATTAGTTGAATGGTGTCATCAAAACATGGGTCTGCTCCATATTTTCTTGCATTGTTGGGGATAATTTGTTGAATGTACCTGCAATTAAGACTCTCGAATCTAGCTAGAGAATCCCTCTTACAGTATACCAAACACTCTGGAATCAATTTATAGCCTCAATCAGCTCTGATACCATGTGAGAATTGATACACAGCTGGATCTAGAAGCCAAAGAAACACTCACAATTCTCTATAATTCTCAAACAAGCACAAAATAGTTGAAAAAGACTGAAATTGCATACAAACACGAAGTCAATAATGGATATTATTAGCACTTTCCAACATGTAACTATGTCTGGAACTGATATATAGTACAATAGGGAAAAATCGTGAGACCCTGGAGGCCATGTGGAAGCATACAAGTGTCATCACTAGATTTGACCCTCATCTCCCGTAGGTGGACCAATGAGCCTCCAACTCATCCCAAATGGTCATGGATGCATGTGTGAACCTGGGTGAGGCATGCTAGAACATGTGTGGAGGTGTGGCAGGTGTGTGGAATCATATGGGTGAGTGGATTGGCTCTAGGAGGACAATAAATGCCCAAAACAGTCCAAAAACCACTCAAAATTACAAGCACTAGCACCTCAAAGGAGTCAAAATCCCACAAAAGGAGGAAGGGGAGCACATTCCTGGTTGACTACAATCAATGTGGGTTCCTGGGTGTCAGAATGATCAACCTTGAGCGCATCAATTGTGCAGAATGATCAACTAGGAGCGCCTCATCTATGGCAAATGATCAATTTCCCTAAGTCTAACCATAGGAATCACTGCATGGGGTCAAATGAAAGTGTCTAAGGTATAATACTATGGTACTAAGGATATATTATGCTCTAACAATCAAGATATGATTATGATTCTTAAGGTGATAAATTTCTTCATATTTATCAACGATAACCATGCCAAATTATTTATGGCGATCCTGCAACTTTTGTATTGATTTCTGACTATCTTGAAAGATCACTTTTGATACATATTTCATGTCTTCTAATGAGGGTCCTACTGAGCATGACTTCATTTTAACATCCTTCAATGTTATCTTCTTATTCTTATTGGAGAATGTAAAAACAAGTTCATCATGTTTAAGATGAAAGCATCCAATGTTTCCATCTAGGTTAAATATAGAATTATATATTCATTTTTTTCAAATATAAATGTAATTTTGAATTGGAATATGAAAATATCATCACTAATTGTAAATAATAGAGCATTTAAGTAATTAATTGACCACATCAACGTTGATGTAATTCCCCTTGATGATCAAACAAATCACAATGTTCACATGTTTTCCTTGAATAGTCCCATTGTGATTTAATAATGACATACAAAGGGTTGGAAGATTCATAATTAAACTTTCCCTTTCCACCATTAAAATCCATTTTAAAGATCATTTTCAATTTCTTGGTCAATTAAATAACTCAAAAAATTTAAATACTGAGAGAGATAATCTTTCAGATCCATTACAGTAGGTTTATTGAATCAACTTCGAATGAGTCAAGTCTGGTCCATTTCATTTCTCTTTCCTCTCCAATTTGTAAAGGAAAGAGAAATGAAACGGACCACACTTGACTGGTCAAAAATGTTGATTCAATAAACCTACTGCGATGGATATGGAAAATTATCTCTTTCAATCACCCACTCGCAGAAACATGAGAACTGAAATTTAAATACTCTAATAGGTCCTTCTCTTTGATGTTGGTTAACCTTCAGAAACATTTTGATCATGTTTTTTGTTTTTATTTGAAATATTAATGTTCTATTTTATCCCTTTTGATGTATAAAATTTGATAAGATTAATACAAGTTAATATGCCACAAAGTAGTTGGTCCCTTGATAAACGTGGTTGAATATAGAAATTGAGAAACTAGAGTGGAAATCATATGAACATGAAAAATTACACATTTTTCATATCAATAAGTAATTGTCCTCGAGTCCATTGGGCATTGCTTGGGTGGTCGGGAGGAATGATTCTCACCCTCCTCAGCCAGGTTCAATCCTTGTAAGTAACATGCTTTTTCCCTTAAATGGGTCTATAATATGCTCTTATTGTTGAGCCTTCATTATATTGAAAATGCTTGGCCACCCCATGTTATCTCGTAGATTTCGGGGAGGTTTAATGTGGACGTAGCGAGCACCAATATTTGGTGTTGTGAACCACATGAAAAATAAAGTAATTTTACTCATAATAAGCCCAGTGGGTTAGCTTGAGTGGATGAGTGTTGTAATTTTCAAGAAAGATGTCATGGGGTGAAGTCCCTGGATTGGTTGCCTTTGAATATGGTAAGCCTCACTTGATGTCTTCACCAAGTTAGGTTTCCAAAACTGCAATAAGAATTTTTACCCCAGGTGTCATCCTCTAAATGAGAGGAACTTCCTAGAGGGTTTCCCTTGATATGTATTCTGACAGGTAAAATAATAATTGTCCCCATAAAAACATCAAAATAAAAATATATAGAATTGGTCACATCAAAACCAAAACATCACATGAGAAGTGAACACATTTTATTTTTTACTTTTTAAATCTTTTAATAAATTAAAGTCAACAATGACATGTGAAAATTGTCACATGACATTTAAAAAAAAATCATATTAAAGTATTTTTTGCATTTATTATTAAAATTAACCCATCGATAACCTCTTTAACGAATCAAAATGATGAATGGATGAAATTTAAAAAATCTAAAATTTGCTTTTTAATTTCAAAAAATGCAATTCCATAAATTGTTTTTTGAAAATATTAGAAAACTTTATAAAATATTGTATCATGCAAATGAACTAATGTAAAGGCATAGAATTTAACTTACAAATGAAAAGTATACTCCTTGATTTAGCATGAACTAACAAGATAAAAAGGATTTTTTAAAATATCTTTATATAAAATAGTTTTTTTAACATAATGACATTGATTATTTTAACCTGGGACTGCACATGGATATTAAATATTGATTATGACTAAATTAGAATATGGTAAGCATTGTGACTTATTTTTAAGCGTTGGCACTTTGGCATCGTGTTATCTTGTAAACTTTGATTATCATACAATTCCATGGCGGGCGAACACCTTTGTCCTCTTGATTTATTTGGAAAACAAGTTTATCAAGACAACAAATAAGATCTAGGTACTTGCTCAACAAATCCTTGTCATAATTTGGTGGATGGTGGTTGCTACCACATAGATTACCGTCACGGATTTTGACCTTCATATATTGTTATGACAACTTAGTGTTGTGGGTGGTTATGCATGGATTGTAATGCTAAGGTGTCTAGTGTTAGGTTTCTATTTTACAAATTTGCAACATGTGATTGATCACAAGGATATTTCCTTGACTTTGATGGCTAATTTGGCACCAAACAAAATCTATAGTTGTAGTTGATGGGCAACAAAATTGTTTTTTATATTTTCTTCATGTAGAACTATTCAACCTGTAATAGTGTGGCTTCAACACATTTTTCTTAAAATTGATAATTTTTAATACAATCTTGACATTCTTTGAAAAATAATTAATGGTTGCTCTAAATAGAATGTTAATGCTTGTGTAGAGGTTTCTAATTTTGAATCTCCAGTTTCTTATTCTTTGAATTGAATCTCCAGTTTCTTATTCTTTGAATTTGTAGTGGGTCTTTTATTGTTAACTTTAAATGGGTAAGGGTCGGTTTTTGGTCAAAGACCTAGGGATCAAAGAAACTCAGGAAAAAAAATGTGAGTGGCCAAAACTCAAATTACACAAGGCTTGATACAAATATGTGGCCAAGGGCCATTAACAAATTTGGTTTTGATACAAAGGAAATGAACACTAATTCATTTATTAAGGAATATCCAACACAAGGGTGACAATAGATTGAAATCCATATAGTATTAATACTTTATAATAATGAATATGACATATTGCTTAATGTTACAATGCTATCAGATGGTACACTTACACACATTTACTAGTCATGGTGGTTTATGGCTCATGTCCTTGGTTAGGTCATGTCTTTTAATTAAGATGTGCCAATTCATTTATTACTATTACTATTACTATTACTCTTTGATGTTTATACATAGTTATGTTTATTACAAACTATGATTGTGATTGATTCTTCTTTGAGAGTCTAATCCTTTAATTGTTTCTATAACCCCAACCTCAAGCTAAGGGGTGCCCATTAAGGCTCCCTCGAGTCATATGGTTAGTAAATGTCGCCTCACAACATTAAGACTATCAAAGTAGCTTGCAAATAAAATAATGATGGCTAGTAAGAGGGTCCAATGTAAGAGCATTCAAACACCAACCACTTGCATGCTCAAGGTAATTTTTTTAAGGGAATCTTATTTCCATTCAGTTTCTTTTTGGTATTTTGTATCATCTTAGAAATGAACTAGAACTCTTTTTTATTACTTCTCTAAAACATGTCTTCCAAGTTGAAAATAAAAAACTAGGTTTCCTAATCCCAACCCCATAAATAAGACGAAACCTACTTCATCTCCTTGATCATTTTTCCTTCAATGGGAAAACATAACAACAATGGTTAGAACATAGGAGCATCCAACACCACAACGGGGAGTCAAAAGAAGGATGAGTATTATCTTAGGAAATGATGTTTATGATAGTTAGACAACGTGATCGATAAAGTACTACATTGGATATTTCAATGGATAGTTCATGGCAATAAATCTTTAATACAATATTGTATTTCTCATGAGACTCTGCTCCACCATGCAATGCTTACTTATGATGAAGACATAATATTATAAGCACATTGCTCGCATCAATAAAACCAAGATGAAGAATGAGAACAAATCTACAATAATTGCAAAATCACACCACAAAGTGCTATGAACAAAATATTTACCTTGACAAAACTTGTGAAGGAAAAACTTGATCTAAAATAAGAACCCTACTTTGCTCTTATTAATCTCATTTTTACAATTAAGAATACCGAGAAAAGAAAAAAAACTATGGAGCAAATGAATAATGTGGCTTGTTATAAATTGCAACATGGCCAACTTCTTCCTCTTCTTTGCTCTATTATCACACCTCTTTGCATTACTCAAGTATAGAACATCAAATTACTATAATATGAATGAAATCTATATCTTGCCTAGAGACAAAATTTTTACTCCATGATGGTTGTTACGGTTAGGGTCAGGGTTAGGATTTTTGCATTCTCCAACTTTTGATTAGGGATAGGATTTTATAATCTCTAGAGTCCTCTTGAAAGGCCATATGTGGTTGGATCCACAATGAGTAATAGAAGTTGATGTGACTTTAACTTGTTAATGGGGTGGTTAGAGCAACGATCAACTTGCCAGAGGCATAACTTTCTCATACAAACTCCATTTTGACACATGATACACCATTAGAAATTTCTTGTGAGAAGAACAACATGGAAAAATCAACCTTTAGTTTTGGCCAAGTTTTGACACCAAGAAAACTAGAAGCCCCAAAATTGTTCATTTCCATCTTTTACTCTACTTAGTGGAATTCATGATTAGTCGTGAAAATGGTCCTGACAAGATGTGGCTCTGGTATTACATTCCATAAAACACCAAAAAAGAGAATAAATATTATTGATACAGTTTGGATCTCAAAGGATTAACTCTATTAGTGTGGGCTTAAGGACAATTTTGGGTTGTCCAACCCTAATAAGATTATTGTTGATAAACTTTGGAGGTTTATTCATGATGACTTATCCATTAAGTTGGGCATACAACCCACTCGTGATTTTTTGGAATATTGGAAATATAATAGAGAAAAATCCGTTGATATGCATAACCGTGTTGATGGTTAATGGCTATAGATGGCCATGATAAAGACAACACTTGATGACATCACCCTCAAGTCGTGCAAGTTCAAGCAAAAAATCATAGTTTATGAAAGCTTTTGTTAGAACCCAAGAAGGTATTTTTTATATGGCCATTAATCATGGGAGATTTGCATGTATATAGGAGGCTCACTTGCTTTGTTGTCCAAAATCCTCACGGTTCTTAGTGTGGCACCTTGAAATGCTAAACAATGTTTTCTTGTGAATTTTGACTATGGTTGGGCTGAGTCATTGTATGGTCAACTGTTCCTTGCGGCTTCTTAGAGTGGTGTGATGCTAGGAGAGTCCATTGCCTTGTAGGGTTTCAAATTGCTACATATTGTTCTTGTTGATTTTATTTGTCATGGAGGTTCAACCCTCGTTCAACCTCTTTTGAGACTTTCATCCAATTTTTTCTCAGTTGTTTTAAATTACCAATCAACAACCAAATGGGAGGATGTGCCTACTTAGCAAGTCAAGGGCCCTCACCACCACACCCTTGAATTCTGTTGAAATACTTGTGTGAAATTATGCATATGAGATACTCCTTACAAAATCGAGTTGTACCTAATAGAGCTATAAGCTCTTAGAAAAATTGAGTTTATATCTGTAAAAGATGACAACCATGAACAATGAGAGGTTTTCAACCAAAATCACCCGAGGGGAGTTGAAAAAATCATGGGATGTTCAATGTAAATTTTGGCTAAAGATTAGGGCATAGAAGAGGATATTTGGCTGACAAATAAAAAAGAACTCAAAAACCATATCCAGGAAGAAAGACTTTAATAGGAAAAAACAATACTACATAGAAAACATCAACAAGCATGGAAAATCAAAACTCAAGAATATACGAAACTAAACACATCATGGTGTAAAAAGCATGTGATGGCTCAACTAAGAACCAACCCCACAAGCTACAATGTGAACAAGAATATGGGAGCAACCTAAGGAACCAAGGAGGAAAGTTTGGGTAGGATATGTGGGAATAATGAAGCAGAAACAACACAACACCTACTTCATGGCAATGTGTACTTGCATATAAACAAATGGCCAAAATTTATACAAGGACTAGGAAGTGACATTCTAAGAGGATCGAGTAGGAGGCGCCACTTGAAGGTTGGTCCAAAGAGAGAGATATGGGCAATAGAAGGGTTGTTAAAGATGAGTATAATGGGTCAAACAATAGATCCTTAATTTTATGATATGTGTGTATTATAACCGAGAATTGGGCATCATGATTCCGTTCTTGTTTTCACTATTGTTTTATGTCATTAAATGTGGTGTCATGGTTACATGCATGCTTTATTTTGTTTTTTGTTATTCTCTTCAGCTTGCTTAATTTACAAGTGATACAAGTAGTAACTATTTTATTTATTTGGGTCCTCATACAATTTATGATCTAACTGTCCCATGAACAATTTAATAAAATATATATTTTTATAATAAAGTAAACCATGAGCTAGGGCTAGCATTAGAACTATCACCTAGATTGTAAGAGGCATTAAAGGGTTTCCCCTCGTAGAAAATCAAAACTAGACTTCCCTTGGATCAGCCATAAAACCCCACCGCCAACCCCCTCTCTATCTACTTATAACATAAAGATGTGTTGTGAAGACTTTTCATTGCGTCGAAGAGGCGCATTCTGCAGCCTAGTAAGAAGAGATGTGTAACTCCTTCCATGCTCATCCTAGAGTTGGTACATATCTTTTATAAAAAATAAGAATAAATTTTAAAAAAATATACATATCAACTCAAATTAGATTTAAAATATTTAAAATTGAATAAATATAAAATTATACAAATTAAATCAATTAAAACCATTAGAGACTTTTTTTCTTGTAGTAATAGCATGAAAATCCAAATAAAAACCAACTTTATCTACAATTTAGAAATATAACAGATTATGCTATCCATTTTTCCAAATTTTAGACACTTTTTCCCTGTAGTCATAGCATGAAAATCCAAATAAAAACCCACTCTATCTAGAATTTAGAGATACCTATAACAGATTATGTTATACATTTTTCCAAATTTTTAAATACAGAGAGAATTTAGAGATACCTATAACAGATTATGATCCATTTTTCCAAATTTTTAAACACACAGAGAATTTAGAGATACCTATAACAGATTATGTTATCCATTTTTCCAAATTTTTAAATACAGAGAGAATTTAGAGATACCTATAACAGATTATGTTATCCAATTTAGAGATACCTATAACAGATTATGTTATCCATTTTTCCAAATTTTTAAATACAGAGAGAATTTAGAGATACCATTTTTCCAAATTTTTAAAGCATTCCGAGAATCGAACTCGGTTAGATTATGTTATCCATTTTTTCAAATTTTTAAAGACAGGGGGCATTCCGAGAATCGAACTCGGTACCTCTCGCACCCGAAGCGAGAATCATACCACTAGACCAAATGCCCTTCGCATTTTAATGTTAAACGTAACCATTCACTGAACTAAATACCGTAAAACTAATTGGACGTAACCACTGATTTGACTACATACCGTAAAACTAAAATTTTACTACATACACTGCACACTCCACTGACTGGATACCGTAAAACTAAAATTTAAACATTTGAAGTTAAGCACGGAATGCCAGAAGTGGGATTTGAACCTACGCCCTCGTAAGAGGACTAAAACTTGAGTCTGGCGCCTTAGACCACTCAGCCATCCTAGCAGTAATAAAACATGGTCCTTTTTCAAATTCTAAAAAACTCACTGTATCACATATTCTGCACTTCATTGGCCCATCTACCAAAACCAAGAAGAAATAAATTTCAATGATCATGAACAAATTATATATATATGTTTATATGTAACAAAAAGGTATATGTTGCCTAGGTGGGTTGAATCGTCATTTTTTCCCATTAAATTTTATTCATTTATTTTTGGCTAGATGCGACAATGGTTTTAGTTGAGATTTTTAATAATATATTAAGAGATAAATATTTTACTACGTTATATAAATCATTTTTTATTTATTAAGTTTAGTATTTGAGGGGTAAATATTTTGTTAAATTTAATTGGGTCCTGCACCTAATTCCAATTGTTAACGTATATGTTAATGTACGATTATCACAAGGGTAAGTACATACCTTAAGGCCCTAGCATCCTTTCACTCACTTGTTAAGTCATTATTAACTTTTACCTCCGTTCATAATGCATGCATTTACATTTATGTTTTCTACACTAACATTTTATTTAGTTTGAGCTTCCTCATTATAGGTTTGTATAGTGTAAGATTTTGGAATGCAAACATTACAACAAAAGTGTTGAGTCACCTGATATTCCAACCTAGATCTAGATAGCAAAAACAATCTCATTTAGATTTATTTTCACAAAGAAATAGCAAGAATAGAGAAGAAATATTGGATAGAACACTAGAGGAGAATCACTCTAGTAGGAAGTTTTCTACTTTGTTTATTGAGCAAAAACCCAGTACAATATATAGGCATTATTACATGCAATACCTTGGGAAAATACCATGGGTCCAACAAACCATATGAGTAGCTCACATTAATGTTGGCTTATCTTGAATAATTTCCCCAATCTATGACATTGTGCCAAGTGTAGCTCCAAGTAGTGGCCATAATGAGGTGAAATGAACCTAGATGGACCATGAAGTGGTTAGGCCAGTCAACAAGCGTAAACGGAACCATCATGAGGGCACTAGAGGTGGTTTAGTGGTTTGGTTTTGGAACATTAATGAGCAAATTGACCAAATCCTCAAGAAGACGCACCTAGTCTCCTTAAAACAAGGAAATGCAATAACTACCCCATAAATGAAGCATAGAGGGGCACATTGACTCCATAGAACAAGGAAAATAGTGGGTAAGTGGACAAACAAGCTTTTATGGCATAACCACTAGTCTAAGTGGGTCAGATGTGGACAAACTCTTGGTCCAAGACACTAGACTCGGAACTAGAACAGTTTTCACATGGAACAACTTACACTAAACACTTGGTACCTTAAGCAAAGATTATTAACCAATATCTAGATGGCAAATATGTTCCAACACATAGTACTACCTTCATTACTTAAATACAAAAAACCACACACTCTAGTTGGAATGTGTAGTCAAAAACAAAAGATTGGAATGTTCATCTTGGCCTAAATGGACCATGGCTTTAATGAGAAACAAAAGGATCTCCACGATCCATCCAGCACAATCTCTTACACATTGATGGTCATCACAGATTTCCTCATATCACCAAAAATCGACTCTAATAGTAGTGAGTTTATTGGATGTTGAAGTTGTGATCTATGCCTTGGTCTAGAGCCACTTGTTCATCTAATTGTTTATGCTTAGGATTTATCCTAGTGTTGCCTCTCTCTCCTCCAAATCCTCCTCAATTGCATTAGCGTGTTCTTTATCTAGATTCTTGAGGTTTACATCTTGAGTTCCATATTTTAGAGTAGCACAATCACTTGGTGCATTTTTTCTCTAGTGAACTCTATCCCATTATCCACCTTGTAGTTAATCCTATAGCCTTCCTTTCCATGGCAACTAATCTCAACAATATTTCACTTTAGATAGATTATCTCTTCATGTAGTTGTTTAAAAGTGACCAAAGGAAACTTATTGCTTCGTCTGTCGGAAGAAGATAAAAGTTCCATATTATGATCTCTACTTCTAAGACCTCTTCAAATTGACACAAAAGGGAAGAAACAATAAAATGTATACCTTTGCTTGCAAAATTGTGTTGTTAATGACTTCATCTTGTCAGTGTCACCTATTTCACTTCATTTTGCCTTCTCTTCATGTGAAATATCCATATCGCATGAGATGACTTTTATTTCATGAACAACATGGTTAACTAACAAATTTGCCTCTTTATACTTTATTTATCAACCTTTTTGTTCGTAAGAATATGGTAAGTATTGTGACTTATTTTTAAGCGATGGCATTTTGGCATCGTGTTATCTTGTAAACTTTGATTATCAGACAATTCCATGACGGTTGAACACCTTTGTCCTCTTGATTTATTTGGAAAACAAGTTTATCAAGACAACAAATAAGATCTAGGTGCTTGCTCAACAAATCCTTGTCATAATTTGGTGGATGGTGGTTGCTACCACATAGATTACCGTCGCGTATTTTGATCTTCATATATTGTTATGACAACTTAGTGTTGAGGGTGGTTATGCATGGATTGTAATGCTAAGGTGTCTAGTGTTAGGTTTCTATTGTACAAATTTGCAATATGTGATTGACCACAAGGATATTTCCTTGGCTTTGATGGCTAATTTGGCACCAAACAAAATCTATAGTTGTAGTTGATGGGCATCAAAATTGTTTTTTATATTTTCTTCATGTAGAGCTATTCAACTTGTAATAGTGTAGCTTCAACGCATTTTTTTTAAAATTGATAATTTTTAATACAACCTTGACATTCTTTGAAAAATAATTAATGGTTGCTCTAAATAGAATGTTAATGCTTGTGTAGAGGTTTCTAATTTTGAATCTCCAGTTTCTTATTCTTTGAATTTGTAATGGGTCTTTTATTGTTAACTTTAAATGGGTAAGGATCGGTTTTTGGTCAAAGACCTAGGGATCAAAGAAACTCAGAAAAAAGAATGTGAGTGGCCAAAACTCAGATTACACAAGGCTTGATACAAATATGTGGCCAAGGGCCATTAACAAATTTGGTTTTGATACAAAGGAAATGAACACTAATACATTTATTAAGGAATATCCAACACAAGGGCGACAATAGATTGAAATCCATATAGTATTAATGCTTTATAATAATGAATATGACATTTTGCTTAATGTTACAATGCTATCAGATGGTACACTTACACACATTTACTAGTCATGATAGTTTATGGCTCGTGTCCTTGGTTAGGTCATGTCTTTTAATTAAGATGTGCCAATTCATTCATTACTATTACTATTAGTCTTTGACGTTTATATATAGTTATGTTTATTACAAACTATGATTGTGATTGATTCTTCCTTAAGAGTCTAATCCTTTAATTGTTTCTATAACCCCAACCTCAAGCTAAGGGGTGTCCATTAAGGCTCCCTCAATTCATATGGTTAGTAAATGTCGCCTCACAACATTAAGACTATCAAAGTAGCTTGCAAATAAAATAATGATGGCTAGTAAGAGGGTCCAATGTAAGAGCATTCAAACACCAACCACTTACATGCTCAAGGTAATTTTTTTTAAGGGACTCTTATTTCCATTCAGTTTCTTTTTGGTATTTTGTATCATCTTAGAAATGAACTAGAACTCTTTTTTATTACTTCTCTAAAACATGTCTTCCAAGTTGAAAATAAAAAACTAGGTTTCCTAATCCCAACCCCATAAATAAGACGAAACCTACTTCGTCTCCTTGATCATTTTTCCTTCGATGGGAAAACATAACAACAATGGTTAGAACATAGGAGCATCCAACACCACAACAGGGAGTCAAAAGAAGGATGAGTATTATCTTAGGAAATGATGTTTATGATAGTTAGACAAGGTGATCGATAAAGTACTACATTGGATATTTCAATGGATAGTTCATGGCAATAAATCTTTAATACAATATTGTATTTCTCATGAGACTCTGCTCCACCATGCAATGCTTACTTAAGATTAAGACATAATATTATAAGCACGTTGCTCGCATCAATAAAGCCAAGATGAAGAATAAGAACAAATCTACAATAATTGCAAAATCACACCACAAAGTGATATGAACAAAATATTTACCTCGACGAAACTTGTGAAGGAAAAACTTGATCTAAAATAAGAACCCTACTTTGCTCTTATTAATCTCATTTTTACAATTAAGAATACCGAGAAAAGAAAAAAAACTGTGGAGCAAATGAATAATGTGGCTTGTTATAAATTGCAACATGGCCAACTTCTTCCTCTTCTTTGCTCTATTATTACACCTCTTTGCATTACTCAAGTATAGAACATCAAATTATTATAATATGAATGAAACCTATATCTTGCCTAGGGACAAAATTTTTACTCCTTGATGGTTGTTAGGGTTAGGGCCAAGGTTAGGATTTTTGCATTCTCCAACTTTTGATTAGGGATAGGATTTTATAATCTCTAGAGTCCTCTTGAAAGGCCATATGTGGTTGGATCCACAACTGTGAGTAATAGAAGTTGATGTGACTTTAACTTGTTAATGGGGTGGTTAGAGCAACGATCAACTTGCCAGAGGCATAACTTTCTCATACAAACTCCATTTTGACACATGATACACCATTGGAAATTTCTTGTGAGAAGAACAACATGGAAAAATCAACCTTTAGTTTTGGCCAAGTTTTGACACCAAAAAAACTATAAGCCCCAAAATTGTTCATTTCCAGCTTTTACTCTACTTATTGGAATTCATGATTAGTCGTGAAAATGGTCCTGACAAGGTGTGGCTCTGGTATTACATTCCATAAAGCACCAAAAAAGAGAATAAATATTATTGATACAGTTTGGATCTCAAGGGATTAACTCTGTTAATGTGGGCTTAAGGACAATTTTGGGTTGTCCAACCCTAATAAGATTATTGTTGATAAACTTTGGAGGTTTATTCATGACGACTTATCCATTAAGTTGGGCATACAACCCACTCGTGATTTTTTGGAATATTGGAAATATAATAGAGAAAAATTTGTTGATATGCATAACCTTGTTGATGGTTAATGGCTATAGATGGCCATGATAAAGACAACGCTTGATGACATCGCCCTCAAGTCGTGAAAGTTCAAGCAAAAAATCATAGTTTATGAAAGCTTTTGTTAGAACCCAAGAAGGTATTTTTTATATGGCCATTAATCATGGGATATTTGCATGTATATAGGAGGCTCACTTGCTTTGTTGTCCAAAATCCTCACGGTTCTTAGTGTGGCACCTTGAAATGCTAAACAATGTTTTCTTGTAAATTTTGACTATGGTTGGGCTGAATCATTGTATGGTCAACTGTTCCTTGCGGCTTCTTAGAGTGTTGTGATGCTAGGAGAGTCCATTGCCTTGTAGGGTTTCAAATTGCTACATATTGTTCTTGTTGATTTTATTTGTCATGGAGGTTCAACCCTCGTTCAACCTCTTTTGAGACTTTCATCCAATTTTTTCTCAGTTGTTTTAAATTACCAATCAACAACCAAATGGGAGGATGTGCCTACTTAGCAAGTCAAGGGCCCTCACCACCACACCCTTGAATTATGTTGAAATACTTGTGTGAAATTATGCATATGAGATACTCCTTACAAAATCGAGTTGTACCTAATAGAGCTATAAGCTCTTAGAAAAATTGAGTTTATATCTGTAAAAGATGACAACCATGAACAATGAGAGGTTTTCAACCAAAATCACCCGAGGGGAGTTGAAAAAATCATGGGATGTTCAATGTAAATTTTGGCTCAAGATTAGGGCATAGAAGAGGATATTTGGCTGACAAATAAAAAAGAACTCAAAAACCATATCCAGGAAGAAAGACTTTAATAGGAAAAAACAATACTACATAGAAAACATCAACAAGCATGGAAAATCAAAACTCAAGAATATACGAAACTAAACACATCATGGTGTAAAAAGCATGTGATGGCTCAACTAAGAACCAACCCCCACAAGCTACAATGTGAACAAGAAGACGGGAGCAACCTAAGGAACCAGGGGAGGAAAGTTTGGGTAGGATATGTGGGAATAATGAAGCAGAAACAACACAACACCTCCTTCATGGCAATGTGTACTTGCATATAAACAAATGGCCAAAATTTGTATAAGGACTAGGAAGTGACATTCTAAGAGGATCGAGTAGGAGGCGCCACTTGAAAGTTGGTACAGAGAGAGAGATATGGGCAATAGAAGGGTTGTTAAAGATGAGTATAATGGGGCAAGCAATAGATCCTTAATTTTATGGTATGTGTATATTATAACAGAGAATCGGGCATCATGATTCCGATCTTGTTTTCACTATTGTTTTATGTCATTAAATGTGGTGTCATGGTTACATGCATGCTTTCTTTTGTTTTTTGTTATTCTCTTCAACATGCTTAATTTACAAGTGATACAAGTAGTAACTATTTTATTTATTTGGGTCCTCATACAATTTATGATCTAACGGTCCCATGAACAATTTAATAAAATATATATTTTTATAATAAAGTAAACCATGAGCTAGGGCTAGCATTAGAACTATCACCTAGATTGTAAGAGGCATTAAAGGGTTTCCCCTCATAGAAAATCAAAACTAGACTTCCCTTGGATCAGCCATAAAACCCCACCGCCAACCCCCTCTCTATCTACTTATAACATAAAGATGTGTTGCGAAGACTTTTCATTGCGCCAAAAAGACACATTCTACAGCCTAGTAGGAGGAGATGTGTAACTCCTTCCATGCTCATCCTAGAGTTGGCACATATCTTTTATAAAAAATAATAATATATCAACTCAAATTAGATTTAAAATATTTAAAATTGAATAAATATAAAATTATACAAATTAAATCAATTAAAACCATTAGACACTTTTTTTCTTGCAGTCATAGCATGAAAATTCAAATAAAAACCAACTCTATCTAACACAAGAAGAGTAAAAACCAACTCTATCTAACACAAGAAGAGAAGAAGGGGGCATTCCGAGAATCGAACTCGGTACCTCTCGCACCCGAAGCGAGAATCATACCACTAGACCAAATGCCCTTCGCATTTTAATGTTAGACGTAACCATTCACTGAACTAAATACCATAAAACTAATTGGACGTAACCACTGACTTGAGTACATACCATAAAACTAAAATTTTACCATTGGGGTTCAGCACTCAACTGAATGGATACCGTAAAACTAAAATTTAAACATTTGAAGTTAAGCACGGAATGTCAGAAGTGGGATTTGAACCCACGCCTTCGTAAGAGGACCAAAGCTTGAGTCTGATGCCTTAGACCAGTCGGCCATCCTGACAATCTTTAACAAAAGAAGTGGGTCTTTTTTCAAATTCTAAAAAACTCACAGATCACATAATCCACACTTCATTGGCCCATCTACCAAAACCAAGAAGAAATAAATTTCAATGATCATGAATAAATTATATATATATATATGTTTATATAACAAAAAGGTATATGTTGCCTAAGTGGGTTGAATCGTCATTTTTTCCCATTAAATTTTATTAATTTATTTTTGGCTAGATGCGACAATGGTTTTAGTTGAGATTCTTAATATTATTAAGAGATAAATATTTTACTATGTTATATAAATCATTTTTTATTTATTAAGTTGTTGTATTGGAGGGGTAAATATTTTGTTGAATTTAATTGGGTCCTGCACCTAATTCCAATTGTTAACGTAGATGGT
Source organism: Pseudotsuga menziesii (assembly GCA_001517045.1). Taxonomy (NCBI): domain Eukaryota; kingdom Viridiplantae; phylum Streptophyta; class Pinopsida; order Pinales; family Pinaceae; genus Pseudotsuga; species Pseudotsuga menziesii. Next base: position 714,851 of record LPNX010760889.1, on the reverse strand, counting down.
AATGTACGATTATCACAAGCGTAAGTACACACCTTAAGGCACTAGCATCCTTTCACTCACTTGTTAAGTCATTATTAACTTTTACCTCCCTTCATAATACATGCATTTACATTTATGTTTTCTACACAAAAAAGTACACTAACATTTTATTTAGTTTGAGCTTCCTCAGTATAGGTTTGTATAGCGTAAGATTTTGGAATCCAAACATTACAACAAAAGTGTTGAGTCACGTGATATTCCAACCTAGATCTAGATAGCAAAAACAATCTCATTTAGATTTATTTTCACAAAGAAACAGCAAGAATAGAGAAGAAATATTGGATATAACACTAGAGGAGAATCACTCCAGTAGGAAGTTTTCTACTCTGTTTATTGAGCAAAAACCCAGTGCAATATATAGGCATTATTACATGCAATACCTTGGGAAAATACCATGGGTCCAACAAACCATATGAGTAGTTCACATTAATGTTGGCTTATCTTGAATAATTTCCCCAATCTATGACATTGTGCCAAGTGTAACTCGAAGTAGTGGCCATAATGAGGTGAAATGAACCTAGATGGACCATGAAGTGGTTAGGCCAGTCAACAAGTGTAAACGGAACCATCATGAGGGCACTAGAGGTGGTTTAGTGGTTTGGTTTTGGAACATTAATGAGCAAATTGACCAAATCCTCAAGAAGGCGCACCTAGTCTCCTTAAAACAGGGAAATGCAATAACTACCCCATAAATGAAGCATAGAGGGGCACATTGACTCCATAGAACAAGGAAAATAGTGGGTAAGTGACCAAACAAGCTTTTATGGCATAACCACTAGTCTAAGTGGGTCAGATGTGGACAAACTCTTGGTCCAAGACACTAGACTCGGAACTAGAACCATTTTCACATGGAACAACTTACACTAAACACTTGGTACCTTAAGCAAAGATTATTAACCAATATCTAGATGGAAAATATGTTCCAACACATAGCACTACCTTCATTACTTAAATACAAAAAACCACACACTCTAGTTGGAATGTGTAGTCAAAGACAAAAGATTGGAATGTTCATCTTGGCCTAAATGGACCATGGCTTTAATGAGAAACAAAAGGATCTCCACGATCCTTCCAGCACAATCTCTTACACATTGATGGTCATCACAGATTTCCTCATATAACCAAAAATGAACTCTAATAGTAGTGAGTTTATTGGATGTTGAAGTTGTGATCTATGCTTTGGTCTAGAGCCACTTGTTCATCTAATTGTTTATGCTTAGGATTTATCCTAGCGTTGCCTCTCTCTCCTCCAAATCCTCCTCAATTGAATTAGCATGTTCTTTATCTAGATTCTTGAGGTTTACATCTTGAGTTCCATATTCTAGAGTAGCACAATCACTTGGTGCATTTTTTCTCTAGTGAACTTTATCCCATTATCCACCTTATAGTTAATCCTATAGCCTTCCTTTCCATGGCAACTAATCTCAACAATATTTCACTTTAGATAGATTATCTCTTCATGTAGTTGTTTAAAAGTGACCAAAGGAAACTTATTGCCTTGTCTATTGGAAGAAGATAAAAGTTCCATAGTATGATCTCTACTTCTAAGACCTCTTCAAATTGACACAAAAGGGAAGAAACCATAAAATGTATACCTTTGCTTGCAAAATTGTGTTGTTAATGACTTCATCTTGTGAGTGTCACCTATTTCACTTTATTTTTCCTTCTCTTCATGTGAAATATCCATATCGCATGAGATGACTTTTATTTCTTGAACAACATGGTTAACTAACAAATTTGCCTCTTTATACTTTATTTATCAACCTTTTTGTTTGTAAGAATGAACCCTAAAATCCATGTAATTTTCCATTTCCTATATTAACATGTGATGTATAGCAATTTCATAACCATATTTATCTACTTATAATTTGGCCCGTTCCTTGACTTTATGAGATGACGAAAGAGGTCCTTTTTTGTTAAAACTTGATATTAATATGACCATAACATCCACTTAACTCTTAGCTGATGAATGTTGATAGGTGACAACACGAAGATGGGAACAAAACAAAGAGATGGAGCAACACTAAATTAGCAAGTAGGAAACTGAAGTAACAACACAAAATTGGACATTGGAATGATAAACCTCAATCAACTTAGCAATTAGATGAATAATATTAAAAAAGGATATAATGATTGAAGCTACTCTAACCACTCAATCCTCCACTTTCCATTTATTTTCCAATTTAGAAACACATATCAACAATAACTAAACACCAAGTTCATGTTTGTATTCTCATCGACCCACTCACTCTATTTTTTCAAAAACACAACAAATGAAATTAACCAAGCTACTCTTCTCGTTAAAAAAAAATTAATTCACACTCCCTAAACAAATGCATTGGAAACAAAAATCCATAATGTATGTAATTTTCCATTATTTTAGGGTCTTTATCTTAACTCATCCATATTATTAAACTAGTACAAAAGTATTATCATGGGTTCTAAGTATGAACTAATCATCAAAATTAACCTTATCAACATTCTAACTATTATAAAATTGAATATAGGTTACACTTGCAAAACATTGCGCTTGAGGGTTAAGTGGGTAAAGCCTTAAATGTTGTATTTGAAGTGTTAAAACATTACAATGTGACGTTTGAATAGAGGAGGAGATTTTTTTTTTCAAGCATAAAAAGGCATTCATTTTATATATAAAGAAACAAGTTACATCACTGAAAGGCACAAAAAGTGGACCTTATCATCAACTCATTGTTCTCACGCATCACAGAGTCAATAATTTGTCAGAGAAGAATACCAATTCTACAATAGCCTCTCATCTATGTTATCAGACCTCAGCTGTGTAACATGACCTCCTATGGAAACATTACATACTAAAGATAAACTAACAATAGATAAAACATTGTATGTAAGTAACTAGGTTCTCAATCTAACACATAGTCAGCAAAAAAATAGTCAAAATACACCCATCACCAGTGTAGCCAAAGTATAAAGTCAAGAATCAAAAATCTTAAAAGTGGAGGAGAAAACCAATTCCCCATCCATAAATTCTGATAATAATAAATGACCCATAGTGATCTGTAGTGCCTCCTTGGACAAGCCATCCTCCAGCTCATTATGTTCTCTGAAGATACGTTGACTGTCAATGCAAAGGAAAGTGTCTTGAAGGGCCAAAGTACATACACACTAGTGTTCCATCTCTAAAACTTGCAAGTTGGCCACTTTTCTAAGCCAGTCGATGATGATCCTAGAGTCACTGAAGACTCTCAGATGTGGAAGACCCATGGTCGAAGAAACAAAGAGTAGTCCCCAAAGGGAAATTAGCTCAACTTTGGTATTCGTACAGGGACCACAACCCAACTTAAGATGAAAAAAATGTGTCTTACTAATAAACAGTACCATACTAGCACCACCAATACCAGATTTCACTACACCATCAAAGAAACCCATAGTTGTAGACACGTCAGGGGCTTTCCTCATCTTTCGAGACTTCTTCTCCCTAACAGGTTCAAGGAAATTAAAAATGAGTTGTAGAACAACCAACTTTACAAAATGAATATGGTGTCTCAAGTCCTAAAAGATCACTGCATTCCTGGATTTCCAAATAAGCCAATTACATAAAAAGGGGAGGTACATTGGCTTAGTCCCCATATTCAATGAACTGTTTAGAAAAAACCAAAAAAGAACAGTTATCCCACGAAAGTGAAATACCAAAATGTGAAGCAATTGCATGATAAACAACTTTCCCAAATGAACAATAGAGGACGAGCATGGATTCGACTCCAATCACTATTCAATGGTTTTTATATTTCCTTTTATTTTCAAACTACGCTAAAGGATCTATAAGAGGTATTGGGTAAATTCGAAAGTTGAAAATATCTAAAAATTCTAACGACTGTTCATTTAGTATTGTTCATGTTAAGTTCCATATCTAAATGCACATTTAGATGGTGTCAAATATCTCTCGAGTTTGACATGATTTCATAAGATAAACATGATTCTACATAACCAACTAGAGTTTGTGTTATACTTTGTATTTTTAGAGATTAATGTGACATGTGAATTTTCAATTTTCATATTCAATTCAAGGTGAGTGTTGAGGTTCTACATTAATCCTTTTATTTTATTAATATGCAAGGTTATAAGGTCCATTATATAGTTAGTGAGTAGTGAATTGATGTGAAACAACTCTCTTTAATTAATAAAGTCTCATAGATGGTTGACCCTCATTAATAGTGTGACCACAAGTAGTTAGGAGTTGGCTATTGAAACACTATGTGTGTGTGTGTGTGTGTGTGTGTGTGTGTGTGTGTGTGTGTGTGTGTGTGTGTGTGTGTGTGTGTCTGTATGTATATAGTAAGCTATGTAATGTTTGTTAAGAATTGTGATTGTATTTGGAGCTTTGCTCTTGGAGCTTGCCTCCTTGAAGAGACAAATGAACATAGCTCTCTATTTTGAATATCTTTCATACAAGATTTTCTATCTTATGTTTTTCTATATTTTCTCTAAAATTCTGGGTTTAAGTATATTACAAGTGCTATCAAAACTCTTTCTTATACCAAAAAGGAAAAAAAATCCTAGGGGTTGTCTCCTTCAAACAAGTCGTCTTGCCATTTTTTTCCATTTTTTCTATTAACTTTCAAGGTCTAAAATTTTCAGGTTACAATGAGGACATACATAAGTAATGTGTGTTAAATTTTCAGCTTCTAAGTCGTTATACTTTAAGAGATACACTCTATGTAAGTTAGGGTTTTTTACTAATCCAAACGTTTTATCCCCTTCAAACGATTTACATCGGAGTTTTCGCTCCAATTTTTTTTCCTTGAAGTTTCAGGTTATAGGGAAGACAAAAGGAAGTATCATGTGTCAAAATTTCAGCTTCTTGGTTTCTATACTTTCAGAGATATATTCTGTGTAAGATAGGGTTTTTTACAAGCCCAAAAACTAGCCTTAAACAAGTGTTCTGGATAACACTGTTATATATGAAGTTAGAAAAAATTGAATTGAGTGCCACCAGTTGCATGGGAAGAAGATATACCATAGTGTTTTTGGTACACATTTCATATTCATAATTGAAATAATGTATGCATGACATGCTGTACAAGTTCTCTCATATAGAAATCAAAAGGTTTTGGGAAAATTGCTATATTTTTTCTTGAAACATCATAATTCAGTAAAAACCTATGGAATTCCAAAGTAAACATATTAGGCTACTTCAAAACAAAATTTCTAGACTTAGAGGTGTAGAAATTTTAGAGTTATAGAATCTTCAATATCAACTTGTAGGATTGCCTTCAAATCTTTGTTTTACAAGGAGTTCTTCTTATTTGAAATTTTTGGCCTCAACCCTACCTTGAGAAGTAAGTTATTTTTTGGTGACTATAGATCTCTTTCTATGGTTAGCGAGCACCTAGATTTTGAATTTTGAACTTTTGAACTTTTGAGAGACATTTTCCAATGTATTTAAATAACACATAAATATGTCATTTAGCAAGTAAACCTATGGTTGGGGAAGCATACACGTAGAAAATAATAGTGGTTTAAGTCATATTGTTTTTTTTGTAAGTTGCAGGATTCATTTCATATTAACAAGAGTAAGAAAATACAAAATACATAAGCACGGGTGTCATTTTACAGGGGCCTAAGACTATTTGGCCACCCACCCAGTCATTCAAAAAAACCAGAATTCATGTTCAGATTTATCAAAAATAATAGGGAACCCTTCCCTGAGTTGTACCCCCTAACTAACATATTACAAAATAGATAATTTAAACTGTTAATTGACAAATACAAAGTATCTATAGATCATTGAAAACCAAAAAAAATGAAAGACAAAGAGAAAACCAGGGATGCCCATGGATATCTTAGGTGGTGGTGTTCCCATCTGTTGCATCTGGCATTTCCTCAAGAATGGGTGGCCTTCAACGTATGAAGGAGATCATGTGTGGCGTTGGAAGAGAGAAAGACTAAGTAGACCCTTGAGGGTGGCCTACAACGTATGATCTCCTTCATGATATTAAGACCTTTATTGAGTTCCTCTTTCATTTCAACCTTCTCTTTTATTTCATTCTTCAACTCTGCTTCACAATTTTGTAAATATCTCTTAAGGACAAGGTTTTCTTCAATTACATGTTGCTTCTCTTTTGAAGCATTGCATCTTTATTACCTAGAGCTTCTCTTCTAGTGGGTGCATTTCATGCCCGTGATGCCCCTGGGTATTGAATGCTTTCAGAGCTTCTATGGTGTGTGGGGTCTTATTCCACTTCAAGACTACCTGCTCCACTTCTTTTAGTTTACATCATAGCCTAGAAATTTCCTCATCTTTTTCATTGAGTACCTCATGGAGTTCCAAGCTAGGTGTTTTTTCAGTTGTTAATGAACCAAGAACATCTTGAATTTTTTGTTTGTTTCTATTGTGCTGGTTTTGAGGAGAAGTTTCCTCTACTTCTTGTTGTTCCGCAATAGAAAATTACTCTTCATAATCAGGGTATGAATCAAAGGTTTGTTTTTGTTCTTGAAGAGAATCATAATCTAAGATTGAATATTGCATGATTTTTTGATTTCCTAATTTCCTCTTGTTGCTAGAACTCACCTATTTGTTAGGTGACCGGGTTATTTTTCTTGGGGGGGTTTTATTTTTCTCTCCTAAGTGGAGGAGAGTATCTGCGACTAATTATTCACCTTTTTCTTCTTTAATCATAGTTTTGCAACTAACTGTTTTCTATTATAAGATGCAACTATTTTTTCTCTTGGATTGGGCTTGTCCCTTAGATGTTTTTTATTCTAGAACTACCCATTTTTTCTGATGTTTGTGCTTGTGGAGTTGTCTTCTCCTTAGGATGTCCATGCACTCTTTTGTAGAAAACTTGTATCTCAACTCTACTCATATTTAAAATGGTTTTCTATGTCAAGGGGGTGTATTCTTCAGCTAATGTGTCACAGGTTATTAAATTTACCAGTACTTGGTGAGATAGAGCGTTAGGTTTCCCTAAATGATACTTGATTCTCATGGAAAGGGTTTTGAATATGAACCAAGGTATGCTAATTTTCTTCCTTGCTTCCCTACTATTTTCCACCTAAGATTTATCAATAGGTTTAATATGTGAAAGTGTTAGTCATGCACCAGGGCATGTCATCCATTGCAGGTAATGTACTTCGTAATAATTAGGGATAATTCTCACCATGGATTAGGAAGTGAGTATCTCTTGATGCTCTCCTTAACTTCTTCATATCTTTTAGTAAATCAAAAAAATGATTTCTTGTCCTTTTGGGTGAGTTCTCTGTCACACTTATCTCATTTCATGCCCTTCGAAAGTCTCGTGACCTTACAAATATTCTCCTCATTGACTTTGATGGACAAAACCTTCACTTATGTTATGTAATTATCACCATCTATCCTCCTCATATTCCTGGAAAATCCTTTAGTTGATCCTTCATGGTACCCATCCAATTTTTGAAAATATTGGTCCCATTCTACATCCTAGAAATATTGCATGGATTTTGAGTTTTTAAACAATTTGGCTTGGTCTCTTGGATCCCTCTTCATAAAACCCCCAGTCATTAAAATAATTTCTCCTCTACTTCTAGTGACAACTTTTGAAAGAGTAGTTACTTAGTTGAAATATAGCTGAGAATATCAGTCAAATTTACTAGAAAGGGATTTTCCGAATTACCTCCTTCAGTTCATCATGTTGCTTGTCGTTGTCCCTCTACGTTGTGATATGTTCCCTGGTTTCTAATGGTTTGATAATTATGATGGTTATTTAACCCAGGGTGGTGAAGAATGAACTATATAATCATGTCATTTATTCCATAACCACAATCATCATATCCCTTAATCATTTCAAAATTTTGTCAACCACCTTTCCCTCTCATCATTAGCCATTGGTTCCTTCTTTCATTCCATTTGTCCCATATGTCCCTTTTTGTTGTGATTTTTGAGTGGGGGGATATGGTGGTGTTCAGATATAGCTTTTGATTTGGATTTCGTTCTCTAAACCAACATATTTCATTCCTAATGTGGCACTTCCATCTTGACTTTTGGCATGTGTGAAAGTAAACTGGTTATTTCCTTATACGACCAAAATTTCCTCTCCCCTAGGTTTATTTTTTGATGTCCTCATCAAGATGATGAACAACGATACTGAGCTAGTTAAAATATATAAGATCTCAAATTTAAGTCTTTAGAGGAGTAGACTTACCTTTTTTCTAACTTATTGCTTTTGAAATTTGTGTTAGGGTGGTTTCTGCATTGGCTGGTGACATGTTGTATAAGTGATACATTTCTATAAATCATGTAGATTATGTTTCTAGTTTCTTCTTGTCATGAATTATATTGTTGCACGATGACCTGCATTTGGTAGTGAATTCGGAGGAATTACAAATGCCGTTTATTTTTGTATTTTTTCTCTTTTCGTCTTCCCTTTTTTTATATATAATTTTTTATACACATTGGGAAATTTCCTATTTTTGGAGGTTTTCAATTTTACAGCCTGTCCTAGGTGCTTCCTAAGAATTTTTCACAGGGAATTTTTCCTTTTTTATCTCTATTTTTCATATATATATATATATATATATATATATTGCATTGTTCTTTATGTCATAGAAGGGAATTGATGCCTTGATATTAAATGTAGTTCTGTTGTTTTGATTTTTTTGTTAATTCTTCCTTGCTAAGAGGATTCTTGTATATCTTTAGTCGGGTTCCATTAACTAGCATTGGTATTTGATATCCATCTATAGTGAAGATTCTAACAGATCCATTGTCATAGATGATGTCAATTTTATAGGGCCCCAACCATATGGTTCTTAACTTTCCCTTTAAATATTTGAATCTTGATTCATAGAGGAGGGCCCAGTCTCCTTCTTTGAAGTCTTTGGTTTTTGTGAACTTGTCGTGCCATACTTTCCTTTTTTGCTGGACCATTTCTGTGTGATGTAGGGACTGTTGTTTGAGTTCATCTAGCTAATTGATTTGGATTAGTCTTTCATTCTGTGTTGTATATAGATCCATATTCAATTCCATTGTTGTCCTGAATGTTTTGAGCTTGAATTCAATGGTCAACATTATTTTCTTTCCATAGACTATCTCATATGGTGTGATCCCTATAGTAGTATTCCAGGTTTTATTGTATGCTCATGTTATTGTGTGAATTTTATTTTCCCAATCTCTTCTATGAATTTGTATGGTTTTGGTAAGGATCTTCTCTATTTCTCTATCGGTGACTTCTACATGTCCATTTGCTTGTGGATGATAAGATGTTGATTTTCAATGCTTGACTTTGTTGAGCTTCAATATGGATTATATTAAGTTTGATGTGGATTGGATACATATGCCAGTAACTAACTCTCTAGATGCTCCAAATATGGTGAAGATTTCTTTTGTTAGAAATTTTACAACTGATCCTTCATTTGCCAACTATAATGCTTTCACTTCCACCCATTTTATTAAGTAGTATGAGTAGACTAATATATGATGTTTCATTTTAGATGGAGGATCTATAATTCCAATTAAATCCATTCTCCATTTCTCAAAAGATTCTATTGTTACCTAGGTGCGGAGAATGATTTCATCTCTCTAAGTTTCCTTGCCCATCCTTTGACAATCATCACATCTGGAAACATAAGTTGATGCATCTTTGTGTAAGGTTGGACAATAATATCATGTTTGTAGTAACTTATATGTTTTCATATTGGTTACATAGTGTCCTCCACATGGTTCATCATGAATGCATGAATAATTTCATGGACCTCGTCTTCTTGGATGCATCTTCTCAAGATGTGGTATGGTCCCTTTCTAAAAAGATATCCTTGGATCCATGAAAATGGAACACTCTTTCATATTATGTTGCATATTTCTTTGTAAGTGAAGTGCTGAGGGAACTTCCCAGTAGACAACTAATTTTCAATGTCAGCAAACCATGGAGTGTGTACAGATATGAAAAAAAGGTGTTCATCTGAGCATGTATCATCTATTAGCTCCTTAAAAGCAACATGACTTAATCTGGACAAGAAATATGCTACCACATTATGGTTTCCTGGTTATCTACAATAGTTATGTCAAATTATTACAATAGTAAAATCCATATTATTACTCTACAACTGACATATGTCTTATTCATCAAATATTTAATTATTGAGGGATCAGTATGGATGAATACCTAATATCTAGTGATGTAGTGCCTGAACTTGTTGATAGAGTAGATAAAAACAAGAAATTCCTTCTTTATGACAGTGGAATTGAGCTCTAGTCATGCAAGGTTCTTGCTGATGTAATAAATAACATATGTCACTTTATCCATTTCTTGGCCTAGGACTGCACCAATTGCTTTGTTTGAAGCGTCACAATGTATGTGGAAAGGGATTCCTCAATTTGGTCCTTGTAAGACAGGTGCTTCCATGATTTTTTGTTTGATATTTTCAAATGCTTGATGGAAATTAAAATCCCATTGGAATTCTACATCTTTAGTCATTAATGAAAACATTGGGGAAACTATTTCACTCTAATCTGGTATGAATCTTTGGTAGTATCCATATTGTCCTATGAAACTTTTAACATCATGTAGTTTTTGTGGAGGAGGTTGGTTGATTATAAATTGAATTTTTGTGGGGTCTAATGTAATTCCTATTGTAGATAAATAATGACCTAAAACTACTCCTTCATCCATCATTAGGTGGCATTTTTCATTACTCAAGCAAAGATTCATTTATATGCATCTTTTAAGAACATTTTCCAAGTTTGTCAAAGATTCTCCAAACTCATCTCAATACAGGGTGAAATCATCCATGTATATCTCCATGTAGTCATGGATAAAGTCCACAAAAATACTCAAGACTACTATTTGGAAGATATATGGTGCATTGCAAAGTCCAAAACGAAGGACTCTGTTGGAAAAGGTTCCCCATGAACAGGTGAATGTAGTATTGTCTTGTCTTGGTCTGTTGGATGGATTTGTATCTGATTATATCCACTAAAATCATCTAAGAAGGAGAATAATTTATTCCCTGCTAGGATATATAAAACTTGGCCAATGAATGGAAATGGGAAGTGATCCTTATTTGTAGCTTTGTTAAACTATATATATTCCATACATACTCTCTGCTTGCCTTGTTTCTTTGGGGCAATCACTAGTGCTGATACCCATTCACTATTTGAAATAGGGTAGATGAATTTTGCATCAAGGAGTTTTGGCAGTTATGTTTTGACGATATCTTGTAAGGATGGATTCATTCTTAGTTTTGGATTCCTAACATGAGTGGCATAATCCTTGATGTATATGTGGTGTTTGAAGATGGTTGGATTGGATCCTTTCATGTAAGGGTAACTCCATGCAAAGGCTGCTTGGTATTTAGTAAGGAGATTAATCAATTCTTCTTATTGTAGTGGTGGAAAATGGTTGTTGATTTTGAATGTTCTATCAAGGGTAATATATATCGTTTTGGTGGTTGATTCTATTTCTTGCATAAGACACATTTTTTTCCTTATGGGCCCTTCCATTTCTATGATTTTAAAGTCTAAAATTGTGTGATGTTCTCTAAAGGAAATAGAGATATCACAAAGATTCTAGGTGAAAATGGAAATGATTGTATCCTCCTATGGGGATTTAAGTGTTAGGGAAGTATATATGGTTAAAACATAATGAATAGGTTGGTCATAATAATTTTTCTCAAATTTCCATTGAGATTCTCCAACATCTAAATGAGGTTTGGTAGGAGGATATAGGATTAATCTCTTTGTCTCTAACCCATTTGTGATAGTCATATATCCTTGTCTACATCTGATGTGTGCATCAGTCGTTGCAAGTCAAGGCCTCCTAATTATGAATGGGTATCCACTGAGTTTAACTTTAGAGTGTATGGAAATGAAATCAACAGGATACCTTGTTGTACAGGATTATACACCTAATAACCATAGGTCTGGGGTTACCAACATACTCAATCAACTTGCAGACAATTGACTCTAAAGTGCAGTAAAGGAAATAGGAGGATTAGAAAGACTTACTCAATTAACGAAAGTCAATCCTTGCTAGTCCTCTTCTACTCTGATTCACCTTCAAAGTCTTCAAGGTTGCTCCTCTTTCACCTGTCAAGAGTCAATCTTCCAGATACAAGATGATTCATATATATATAAGCAGGTTAGATAAATCACATATAAGATGCAGAAACATAAACATTTATCAAACCAAGATATATGAAACACATATGGAAGAAGGATTCTCTTTATTATCAATAATGGAAAGAGTTCAGATTACAACCCAACGCCTGAGACAAGGACTCCTCTGAAACCAAAGGATTCTGAGTTCCACTGCTCCACAGACTTCTGTATATAATCCACCAGCATAACTTTGCTCTCCAAGTCTATATCCAACACCCTCCCCAAGGCCTATATTTATATGGAGGAAATAAGGCAGTTTCGAAGGTTGAGGAGGTTGAGACAGTTAAGAGGATTAAGGGAAATGGCTTAACTAATCTCAAATCAGCGCGTGTTTTTATTTTTAAATGTTAAGGGACATATTCGCAGGTATGTAGAAGGACAACCCGCGAATGATTCACGAGTTTCTATAAGAGCAACCCGCGAATAGATCCATTCGCTACTTGCAGCAACTGACACTCGCGAATGATGCGCGAGTTGTACATGTAGAGAGTTGCGAATACAACTTAACAAAGTAAAATGGCAAAGTAACCAGCTGGATGGAGGAGGAATGTATTATAGTAATCCAATCTATAGTGTTAAGGGAAAACCTCAATCCATAGATGTCATTTTGTGTGCCAACATGAGGGATGTCGGCACTCGGACGGAGAGGTGCCATTCAGATGGATAACATACCTCCAGGAGTCTATGGTAACCATGATATTTTCCAATATGCCATCTAGACAAATTGTAGAAGTGTCTATAAGTTGTAGAACTACAATAGTTTGACTTAGTAGGTTTTGAATTTCAATTTTTATCATGTGTCTTGAGTCATCACATGTATGGTTGCTCATAGTCCAATCATGGTATTAGAAATTAGACTTCCTACTATGTGTACGTCTACTATTGGAGTCCCTAGGTCAGCATATTTTAGATTAATGATCCTCCCCAGCATCAGGGTTTCCAGTTGTCCTACCACATTGATAGTTATAGGTTCTTTTCTCTTTCTAATTGGCCTATTTATACATGTATCCTTGATGTATTGATTATAGATAGGGATTTCCTTAATAGCATGTAGAAGCAGGATCTAAACACACAAATTCTTGAGTTATTCCATAGGATTTTCAAAAATTTTGACTTCTTTAGACTGTAATATCTATGGAAAAGGTGGATTGATAGATGGTGAATACCCTATATGTTGTTACTCTTCTACAAGTCCTGTTCTGGAATGTGATGTGTTGTAGGAGACAGATGCATACCTATTTCCTCTTATGGTTCAAATGTTCGGCATGTTACAATATTTCCAAAATGCAAATTCATATGATTTACTTCTGTGGTGTCCAAAGAGTATGTTGGATAGTTGGGTACTTTAGTGGTATATGCAGGTTGAACTTGTTCATTGTTAGTACTTGGAGTGGGATGAGTTGGCAGAGGCAGCCTTGGTACTGAAGGGTTAGGATTTTGAACTTATGGCTAACTGGTATTAGTCACTAGAGGAGGAATAATAGCAGGTGGTTGTTGTTGTGGCCTCCATCCTGTAGAAGGACTTTTTTTCCATGTGTAGGAGGTATCGATTGAGGATTTTTCCATTGGTTGTGTCCATAAGGTCCCCATTCAAGTGTAGGATATGGTTGTTGTCTATATGGTTTTACAAAGGTTAAGGTGCATAGGTGGGATGCAATGTTTGTTGGCTATAAGGTTGTTGGTACGGTGAACCATATGTCGGTTATGGTTACTGTCCTCGAAATTTTGATTATTGTGGTTGATTATAAGATTGTTGAAAGGGTCTTTGTACTCCTAGTTTCCTAGGATTTATATAGCAGACATATTTTGTTGTACCTTGTGGTTCATACAGATTTTCCTTCAAAGAGCCTAAGTAAGGTTGAACAAATCCCACAAGATTCAATGTTTTTAATACTAACTTGCATTAGGTTTAGTGGGCACTCATTCTTTTTATTTTTTTTCCGACAATCTGGGTAAAAAAAATCCAAAGCTCTATTTGATTCTTCTTTATTTAATTTGGCTTGCATGTAATCCATTTGTAATTTCATAGAGTGTAAAATATGCAATTTCATGTCATCTAGCATGTTCTCTTAATATGATTTGGTAATGGTGGAACTATATGGTTTGGCTAGCCAATCAGACGGATCCCTTCCCATAGGTTTCTTCTTTAGGGATCGAGAGTGATTTCTGAAGATCCGTTTAATTTCCTCATAGAATTTTTGGTAAATATCCCATTGGATAAGAGGTTTAAGGTTTAAAGGAATTCTTCTCTTACCCCCCTAAGAAGTACGAGTTTAAGAGATTCCTCATCCAAAGGGCATGAATGAGCTCATTTATAGCTAAGTTGAAATTGTTCCTCATAATATTCTAATAACTCATTTTGTACCTACATCATTATGAAGACGTCATCCTAGGTTTCCCTTTCTTTATAGTAATCTCTAGCCTTCTCATTAAAATTATCTTTCATTTGATCCCAGGTGAAAATATTATTGGGATCTAAACTCATGAACCATCTTAATGCATAGTCCTTTAAAGTTTAGGGAAATAGTTTCAGTTTTTTTGCATCCATGGTATAATCATAGGTTCTGTAGACCACTTCAAATTCAAACAAGAAGGTTCCTAGGTCTTCTAAGGTTAGCCCATGAAAATTTGATAATAGAACAGGGTTAATATTTTTCATCCTAGCTTCGTCATAACGACCTCCTCTAATGGAAAAATTAAAAAAATGGGAGGTTTCTATTCACTTTCTATGCCTGACATTGGTTGGTTCTCAGTACTCACTTTATAAAAAGATTCATATGAATCATCCATTGATCCAAATTCATTTCAAATTTTTGGAGATGTATGTTTAAATAATTTGGAACCAAACTTAATTTCAATACAACCTATCATCCTCAGATGGATGGTCAAGTTGAAAGAGTCAATCAGGTTATCGAAGACATGTTGAGAATGTATGTGGTGGACTGAGCATCCAAATGGGATTAATACTAACACCTAATAGAATTCACATATAAAAATGGGTACTAGGTTTCATTGAAAATGAGCCCATTCGAATACCTGTATGGCATAAAATGTAGTATTCTAAAAAATTGGGACAAATTGGTGGATAGGGTAATTGTTGGACTATAATTGTTAAAGGGCATGAAAGATCAAATAGACAAGATCAAGCATAATTTAAAAGTGGAAAAGGACAAATCAAAAATCTATGTAGATAAAGGAAGCTTGTTTGTGGAATTCATGTTTGGATATCATGTGTTCTTGAAAGTAAAAGCAAAGAAAATCTTGTTAAGCTTGGGTAGTTGTTGAAAGTTGGTAGCAAGATTCTTTGGATCTTTCAAGATCTTAAGTAAAGTTGGACTAGTGGCTTATGCTGTAGCATTACCACCCTGTGTGAAGGCTCATGATGCATTTCATGTTTCATTATTAAAGAAATATGTCCATGATCCTAATCATGTTCTTGATTTTACTTTGATTCATGTGGAACCATAAGGATAGTTCCAAGTATTGTACTAATATGCATATTGGACTAGAAAGTAAGAGTGCTCAAGAACAAGGCCATAGGGAATGTAAAGGTCCAATTGATACGTGAGGGCCCTAAGGAAGTGACTTGGGAGATGGAAGACACCATGTGGAAAGAGTACACACATATATTTTGAAAATTTCAATTGTAAATATTGTATAAAGTATATAGTCTATGAACACCGAAGGAAATGTTAATTTAAGGGGTTGGGGAATTTAACATCCTGGTTTTGTGTTCCTATTTTAATGTAAAGTGTAACATACAACATTTCCTAGAGACAAACTTATGTATGATATTTGAATTAATAAAATTAATTGTTTATATATGAGGGAATACTAAAAAGAAGGGGGAAATGAACCCATGAGAGGGAAAATAAAAGAGTAAGGGGGCAGGGTGGGGGGGTTAAATACTTAGGAACCATAAACCTACCATTAAACCCATGTCTTCGACCTAGTTTGACTATATTAAAACTTAAATTAATACTATAAAGGGGTTGGGGATTGACATATGTACTCAACTTTGTGATTATATAGTGGGTTGCGTAGCTAGGAGAAGGAGGCACATGGTGCACAAATTCCATGCGCCAAAAAGGCATTGTGAAGTGAGGAGATCATAATTTTTAGGAAGCACGAAAAAACAAGAAGTGGGAACTATGGACCATTAACAAACAATAATATTCTATGAGTTTTTGGTGGGAGTTTGATCCAATAGGATATTGGTGGCCACCCACCTATTCCACTTGGACCCCCACCATTGTTTCTTTCACTTTTCCAGTTTCTTTAATTGTAGCACAATTTACTATTTTTGGCAGTTTTCGGGTCCTAAACTTCCAGAGCTGTTTTGAGGCCCTAAACGACGTTTTTTCGACCTCGAATGGTCAGGTAAATACGATTCCATTCCAAACTCAATAATTTCCATTTTTGGATGTAGTCCTTGAATAAATATTTCTAACAATGTATCATACACATCAAACGGAGGTAGTATGCCAAAGTTACGACCCCGAGAAATTGATGTACCAAGTTACTCGACGGGGGCCCACATTCTGGCGTTTCACCTCCTAGGTTTAGGATATTGGATGTGTAGGGTTTCCATTGTTTCTCAATAATATGTAGGCCTTTGAGTCTCGTTATAACACAGATTTCAGAGGCATGTAGCCACCACATATCTTCTCAGAGATAAGCTACCTGCACTCTAGCTAGTTTATTTCCATTCTGTATGTAAACAAGTTTCAGTTCTTTGATTAATGAAATGAAGTGTTATTTTCACTACATATTTGTTTCTATGGTTATTTGTGTATTCTGTTGCGTTCCTGCATAAATTTGCATCAGTGGTATCAGAGCAATCTGCTCTTTCTCGATCATTCTTTGCATGTCCCCAACGAGGGCGGGGTATAAAGAGTGAGGGCTAGATCTAGTTGAACCTTTCCAAGATCAACCTCACAAATCCTGACGGCCTCCCATGGGGGATGAAAAGAAATACGAGGGCATAGAAGATCCTATCAAAATGTTGCTCGAGGAGGCCCTTGAAAAAAAAAGGAACGTGATGATGGATAACTTCACCCATATCTTTCAACGACTTCCCACTGGTGGCGCATCTGCATCTAGCAACCACTATGGAGGCGCAACCCCTTTTAAGGTATAAGTTAACTTTGACATTCCCATATTTGATGGCAGAATAAATGCAGACGCCATAGATAGATGGTTGAATCTATTAGAAGGATACTTCTCGGTTTAGGATTTTTTCGACCGGGGAAATATTACTTTTTCACTACTCAAAGTCGCCCCCCATGTCAAGAACTAGTGGGAAACCTACTGTGAGAGAAAGGACGAGGAGGAACCCTCTCTATTCTCGACTGTACCCACTTGGAATTCATTCTGAGATGCCATAAAGGGACAATATTATCCTGTGGGGAGCTATGAGGACAAGTACATACAATGGACTACGCTGCGGCAGCAATGATACCAAGATGTGCATGAGATGACGAATATGTTCCATACCTTGTGCACCAATTTGGGTATCAAATATTCAAAGAAACATTTGGTGCTGAAGTACCGCAGTTTTCTGCACAGATACATTCAGGAGGAAATGGAGTTCCTTGACATCTCCTCACTTGGTACGGCATACTGGTATGCTACCAAAATTGAGCAAAAATTCAAACAGAAAAAGCGACACTTTGGATATGCGAATCAGAAGCAAGTGAAAGGTGCCCCCAAACCGTAGAACCAAGGACACAGCCAAGGAATGGCGACTCAAGACAACTTGCCAAAGTCACAAGCAAAGAACAACACTGCAAAGCCGAATAAGGAAGCAGGAAAGTGGTGCGAATTCCATAAGAGCCCCACTCACAACACCAGTGAGTGTCGGCCCTCGGGCCAAGCAGTCACTAGTGGCCAAGATAAAGGCTTCCAAATCATATGCATACTCTGACACTGAATCAGAACCTGAGAAGGGGAATGACAGAGGGAAGAATATTATCGATGCAGATCCCAACGCCACCGTTTCCACCATGAAGATCCAAAAGGAAGAACCAAAAGATTCAGAGGAGGAGGAGCATCTTTTACACTCCCAGATGTGGGTAAAGGGTTCCCCTCTACAGTTCATTTTCGACAGTGGGAGCCAAAAGAACCTCATTTCAGCAGAGGTCATGAAGCGGTTGGGATTGCCGACCACAGCACACCTGCAGCCATACACCATCATGTGGCTTCACCAAGGACGGGATCTCCTCCTCAGCCAGCAGTGTCGCCTTCCCTATAGCATTAAGTCCTTCACCGATGAGGTATTATGTGATATTGCTCCTCTTAATGTTTGTGATGTATTATTGGGTCAACCATCGACATGCTGTGTATGAGTCTCAGCCTTGCGTTGTTATTATTATGATGGGAAATAAGTTGTACAAGATACTAGAGGTACCACCTCCTACCGCTATCTCTTTGGTTACTGCAAAACAATGTTGTATGCTCATTTCCAAAATTGGGAAATTTGTTTTCTTGATGATCCACCCTTAGGGCACGAAGAATATCGTTGCCACGACCTTCATATAGGGCCCATCCACACGACAACAACAAATCGACAAGGTTGTGGAGGAGTGCCGGGACATATTCACCTCACCCACAGGGGTTCCTCTGCATTGTCAGGTCAAGCACTCCATCGATCTGACCCCAGGTGTGCTGCTTCTGACCCCAGGTGTGCTGCTTCCCAATGGACCGATCTATCAACACTCTGTTCTAGAGAATGATGAAATCAAGAGGCAAATTTAGGAGCTCTTGCAGAAGGGTCACATCCGTCCAAGTTCATCACCCTGTGGGAGCCCGATCGTGTTGGTACAAAAGAAGGATGGGACTTTGAGACTCTGTATTGATTATTGGGTGCTGAACAATATCACTGTCTGGAATAGGTACCCGATCCCATGGATTGATGACCTCCTAGACCAGCTTAAAGGGGCGAAATATTTTAGCAAGATTGACTTAAATTTCGGGTATCACTAGGTATCGATCGAATTGACCAATGTGTGGAACTTCAAAGCCAAGGAGGGCCTTTTTGAATAGTTGGTCATGCCTTTCGGGATAACGAATGCTTCTGCAACCTTCATGAGACTAATGGATGACATCTTGCGGCCATTCACCAACTCATTTGTAGTAGTGTACTTGGATGACATCCTGGTATTCAGCCAGACTTGGGAAGAGCACCTCCACCACATCCGACAGGTCCTCCAAACGCTGCGGCAACACAACTTGTGTGCCAATTTGGACAAGTACACTTTTATCATGACCCAGGTTTAGTATCTGGGATACATTACTGATGAGTATGGGGTACATGTGGATCCGACCAAGATCCAAGTCATTCGAGATTGGCCAGCCCCAACTACTCTAACAAAGCTTCGCAGCTTTCTGGGTCTTGCTAATTTCTATCATGGGTTCATGTTGGGATTCTCTCATATCACTTACCCCTTGAGTCAAGTCACCAAGGGAGGAGAAAAAGAAAAATTCTTCTGGTCAGAAACTCAACAGAAGGCGATTGCAGAATTGAAACATCACCTCTGTTATGCCCTAGTGCTCGCATTACTAGACTTGAAACAACCATTTGAGATCGAGACAGACACCTCTGACTATGCTATTGGGGAAGTCCTTACTCAACAAGGGAATCCAGTGGCATATCACAGTGAGACACTGTCCGGTACAGTCCGTAAATATCCCACTTATGACAAAGAGATGTATTCCATTGTACAGTCTTGCTGGCAATGGAAGCATTACATTTTGGGGAAGGAAGTGATCATCCACATAGACCATCGACCCCTGCAGTTCATATAGACACAAGGGAAGTTATAGAACGATCTCCATCAGAAGTGGTCCACATATCTACAACAGTTTCATTTGAATATCAAGTACAAGAAGGGAAGCACCAATAATGTTGTAGACTGCCTCAGCCGACCACCGATCGTGGCGATAACCACCGTGCTAAACTCTTGTGGGCGCGAGACCTCTGATTGGTCGCTTCTCTAGAAGAGTGATCTAGAATTTAGCCACATATACAGGATTCTCTTGGAGGGAAACCAAGTTCCAAATTTTCACCTCCAGGATGCAATACTATGTCACATGGGACACCTTTGTGTTCCTTTAAGTAAGTGTGCCAAGATGATTTGGGAAGCGCACTACAGTCAGGTCGCTGGGAATTTCAGGGTTGAGAAAATAGTGGCAGTACTACAGAAGTATTTCTATTGGCCGAACCTTCAACGGGACATTGGGAAGTACATCCGATCCTACACTGCCTGCGCCATTTCCAAACCGTCCATCAAGAAGCAAGGCCTCTATACTCCGTTTCCTACCCCTAGTCGATCTTGGGAATCCATCTCCATGGATTACATGTCGGGCCTTCCTTCTACTAAGAACGTCAACGACTGTGTGTTCTTGGTCGTCAATAGATTCTCAAAGATGGCCATAATAGCGGCCTGCAAGAAGAATATCACAACAAAATCCACTGCTAAACTCTTCTTTGAACGAGTGTGGGTACACTTTGGGATCCCACAGTCTATAATATCATATCGGGACAGTAGGTTCCTTATTACATTCTGGTCTAGCCTATAGTCAATGCTAGACACCAAGCTCACAAAGTCCACAACTTTCCATCCCCACACTGATGGCCAGACAGAGGTCGTCAACCGGATGATCGTACACATTTTGTGTATGTACAACTCAAAGCATCCATGCGCATGGGTTGAGAGCCTCCCCTATGTACAACATAGCTATAACTTGGCCCTCCACAGCTCAACCGACCATAGCCCCTTTCAGGTGGGCTTGGGATTCTAGCCACTATGTCCCATTGACGTAGCCATGCCATTTGCAGCTACTTAGGCTGATTCAGCTCATGTACAGTCTGAAATTTCTAAGGCGAACAACTTCATTGAGAACATTTAGCACATCATTCCAATGCCAAGTATAAGTAGCGGCATGATCACCATCGAGTGCAACACAACTTCCAAATGGGCGACAAAGTGTGGCTACATTTGCAGAAGGAGCGCCTCGCTGGACCCCACCGCAAGCTTCGCCCGCTCCGATATGGGCCATACACCATCACCAAGGCTGTCGGGGACAATGCCTTCAAGCTCAGTATTCCACCATTATTTGGTCTGCACCTAGTGTTCAATGTGGACCGCCTTCGGCCCTACTTTCCACCTCTACTGGACACATCAGACATGGCAGAACAACTTACACCAATAGAGTTAAACCCCGACTGCATGGAACAAGCCACAACTGATCGAATTATGGTCACACAGATCAAGAAAAACTGCTAACAGAAGATCCATCCGATATCGAGTTGTCAAAGCAGGCCAACTCCTTCACTAGGGAAAGTGGCTCACCAGAGACCAAGTTCAGCAGAAGTTTCCTCATCTCATGGAGGAACTCAACGCAACAGGGACCATTGCTTCCTAAGGGGGGAGGAATGATCTAGGAGGATATTGGTGGCCACCCACCTATTCCACTTGGACCCCCACCATTGTTTCTTTCAGTTTATAGTTTCTTTAATTGTAGCACAGTTTACTATTTTTGGTAGTTTTCGGATCCTAAACTTTTGGAGCCGTTTTGAGGCCCTAAACGACATTTTTTTGGCATCGAATGGTCACGAAAATATGTGTTTGTTCTAGAATTGATATTTTATATTTATGGATGTATTCCTTGAAGAGATCTTTCTAACGACGTATCATGCGCGTCAAATGGAGGTATTATGCCAAAGTTACAACCCGAGAAATTGATGTACCAAGTTACCCAACGGGGCCCACATTCTGGCGTTTCACCTCCTAGGCTTAGGTTTTTGGATGTGTAGGGTTTCCATTGTTTCTCAATAATATATAGGCCTTCGAGCCTCATTGTAACACAGAGTTTAGAGGCATGTAGCCGCCACATCTCTTCTCAAAGATAAGCTACCAACACTCTAGCTAGTTTATTTCCATTCTGTATGTAAACAAGTTTCAGTTTTTTTATTAATGAAATGAAGTGTCATTTCCATTGCATATTTGTTTCTATGGTTATTTGTGTATTCTGTTGTGTTCCTACATAAATCTGGATCAGAGTTCATGTTCTACCTATGAACCAAAATTTTCCCAACAATACCTATCTTTGAGCACTTGAATGGTGGTTGTATTGCTCAAGGGACTGCTCAGTTAGAGAAGGGGGATTCCACCTAGTGTTGGGTGGGTTATTATGTTTTCACCGGTTGGTTTGGTGTCCTATTATTTCTATGGGTGAGAGACCATTAGGTCAATTGTGTTATTTTACCTCTCATGGATTCGTAGCCTCAGCTCTAGGGTGGGATCCTTGCTGAGAAATTGAGGAGAAAGTTAATTTTAAGGTTGGTGGAAATTCCTTACCCATAGCCATTTTCCAGAAGAAAAACCAGATGAGTAAATTCTTCATGCTTTTACAAATTTGAATTTGTATTAAATGTGGCTTGTATGTATTAATTTGTGTGGATAATGAATGGCATGATGAGATTTAAAATTCGCTTATGTGTATTGTAAAACTTTGGAATCTAAAATGGCATATGATATACCCTTGAATTCCCTTGCCAAATTTGTTGAGCAAATTAAGGAGCATGTGATCTTTGTTTTGATGAGTTTCCTAAGTATTTTCATGAGTAGCTTACCTTAAAAAACATAGGAACTTGCAAGTATTTGTTTAAAGTGAGCTTATTGAACATTTGAGGACTACTACATCCCAAAGAGACAATGCTCCAATGTAAATGATTTTCCTTAGCTATTCAGCTCTATAATCTTTCAGATTGGTTGTTTGTTACAATTCCTTCAAGACTGGGAGGTCAGGGGCATCACTCTATTCTATACTCATGTTTTTATTCTTGGACAAAGTAGAATTTTCCTATGAATTCATCTATGGATATGTAATAGTTCTTCTAACAATCAAAATTTTGTATACCTAATTTGGACAAAATTTTGGTATGCTAGCAAGACTAGCAATGATCAAAATTCCAGGTAAGCATAAATTTTACATACTATAAGACAACTTTTCAAGAGGTTAAGGAATGAAATGAATTGGCCTAAGTACCCCTGAAAATGCGAAAACATGGCCAAGGTAGTTGTACTTCAATTTCTGAGTAAAAGTAGAAAATTGGCTAAGTATAGCCTTACGACATAGTTCATCAGAAGTCCACTATATGCAACTGCAATAATGGAAAGTGTGAAGGAAGATGATACTGGAATCCTGATAAGTATATTGGATAATATTCCTAAAAAAATGTGGTAAAATAAAAATTTATTCTTGGAGGTTGCATAACGTCACATGAGACTTAAAAAGGGTCAAGGAAATGACCAGGGACATTTCAGAAAGACATCAGAGTTGGAATATTGCCAGAGAGTCGTGTAGAAAAAGTCCCCATTAGCCAAAGGAGCTACAAGGCTAGTCGAGGACAGGAAGATTTTATTTTACTTTATTTCAATCATGCATGAACTCGCCTATGAGCATGTTTATAACTTAATTTCTTTGATTTGAAAAAACCATATCCAAATCTTGCACTTGTTGCCATGGCTAAGGTGGGTGCAGAGCTTGATCGACAGTTCTCGGGGGTTTGAATTCAAGCATATTTACAGAGACCAAAACACAGTGGTGGACTCCCTGTCGAATCTGGCCTTGTTTGTTGTGGAAGATGATATTTTCTCAGAGCACTAGTCACGGGAAGGTGTGCTGATTGACAAGTTCAACTTCCTGGTCGATGTTTAGTCTAGGTTGTTTATTGTTTCGGTGGCAATCATCTCCTTGGATCCATTGTGTTCACTTGTGTATTTTAGCTTGACCATGGCATTTTTTGTCTTTTATGTCCATTCCTTGGTCCCAATTTTCATCTACGAGTTGTTCCACTGTTTGTCTACTCATGGCTTTGTGCCTTTTGATCCCATCCTTAACTGATTTTTTTAATAGAAAATCGACCTTTTTTTTATAAAAAAAAAAAATTAATTTCTTTGATTTGAAAAAAAATGCTGTGTCTATTCTTTCTATGAATGGAATACTAACACTTTCATGTGCAGTTCACACTAAGGGAGTATGAAAAATATCATGTCTCTACCAATACACTTCAAAATTCTTTCAATGTATTTCGTATAATTTGTCCAAATACATTATAATTTATATTAATCATACCTTTAGAATTCGTTGTAATCATATATATATTGGCCTAGGAGGGATTGTGACATTTTCATGTTGGGTATCAACCATGTTGACATCTCCAACTATCAACTAGTTGGATTCTAGTAGCTCATTTTCTAGTGAGTTACAAAAGGATGCCATTTCCTTGACATATTTCAAGTCACAAAATGTTGTATGTGCCAAGATTTCAACATTGTCCACACTAGATGGTAGGTTGGGTTAGAGCCATGATCAATCATGAAATACACTAGTTTTGGTGATACAAAGGTAGATACCCCACCCTTTCCATTTGAAGGGTTAAAAAAAATATTCAATGAGATAAAAATTATGGTTTTCCTTAACAAGACACCAATAATTTTAACTTTGTGCAAACACATCATATCTAGATTTGAAATCAAATTATGAATCCTATAAACCATGTTGTAGGTACCTCGATATCCCATGATGTTACCTTCACTGGAAATTGGTAGCGAGGTATTCCATTTACTCCTTATCCCATTTGTTGGCCAAAGTGTGGAAAGAGTTTGGCAAATTAAAACTTCTCACAATGGGAATTTGAATTGAGTAACCAAAGGTACAAGCTGTAGGAATTTTGAAAAACTTCAGAGTGTTTGTTTTTCGCTAAGGGTTTAGTATATACCAGAGTTGGATATTATAACCTATGACCCCCATAGGGGAAAGGAATGGAAAGGGAAAATAATGCATTTTCCATAGTATATATTGAAGTGTTTCTTGGCATTAACATGGAAACAATAGAACTTTTGGTTGGATGAACAGTAGGAGTCGAGAGCATTTTATTCCATTTTTTTACCAATTGAAC
Organism: Pseudotsuga menziesii; assembly: GCA_001517045.1. Lineage (NCBI taxonomy): Eukaryota > Viridiplantae > Streptophyta > Pinopsida > Pinales > Pinaceae > Pseudotsuga > Pseudotsuga menziesii. Next base: position 689,733 of record LPNX010760889.1, on the reverse strand, counting down.
ATGTCCTTCATTTTCACTTGCAGACAAGGTATTTTAGGATTTGAGCTAAAAAGCAAGGTCAACTAAATGGGATGAATACTTTCATTTGGCCATTATCAAACAATCCTATATTCTATGTCAGGGACTTTGACACGTACAACAAGTATTCATACCTCATAAACTCTTTGAGAACTCTTCATCCACAACCTTGATGTAAACAAACTCTATAGTCTTTAGACATAGAATTTATAAGGCACACTCACTTCTAGGGTCCGGGGTTAATGAAACATGAAGGCTCCCAATATATAAGTTTCCATAAGGGGGAAGAGATACACCTGAAAATATCATAAAATTGTAAGGGTGGGCCTAATAATTATGCTTATCTGGAAAAGTAAAGTTGCACAACTTGTTTAGTTAAAAAGGATTCATCCTAGGTTGCTAACACCACTAAGATGTTTAAACATATCCAACAATCATGAGAAACAATGGTATCATAGTAGTGAGATTATTCCTTGAATGTAAGCTAAAAAAAAATTAGTTAGCCTATATGTAGCCATGCAACTCCCATATGTCCTCAACTCAAACCTTAATAATTGACTTAGGTATAATCTATCCCACAAAATACTTGAACAATGTATGTTGTTTAAATTTATTATAAACACCAATATACTCATAAAGAGAAATGCACATAGTGGATGGAATTCCATACCTCATGTTAAACTTTCGTAACACCATCAATGGAATTTCCTAATGGGTAATAGTTTATTTACTAAGGAATATCCAACATAAGAAGGACAATAAATTGAAATCTATATAGGATCAATAGTAAATATAATAATGAATATGGTTGATAGAATGTTACAATGCCATATGACAATATACTTATATGCATTGACTAGTCATGATGGTTGATAAGTTATGTCCCTTGGTTAGGTCGTGTCCTTTAGTTAATTTGTGCCATTTCATTTATTATTATAATTATTTGATGATTATTTGTGTGTGTGTGTGTGTGTGTGTTCATTATATTTCCTATCACTTCAAGATGCGTTGTTCTCAAAGCATTTTTTGGAAAAACTTATGTCTGTTTTGGCTTGCAATACCTTCTTATCATTCTCTATTCTTAAGAATAATTATCTTATTGTGAAAAGGTCATACCAACCCAATTCATTTTTTTGTAGACCTTCATGGCTACGAATTCTATGATTTGGTCGAGACATATACTAGATTCCCCACCTGAACTTCTCTTAAGATCTTCACCTAGTTTATCATATTGATTTCTTTTTTAATTAGTTCTTTGAATAATATGATGATGTATATGATTATGATGACAATAAGGCATCCTTGCATCTTATTTTTGGAACATTCATCTTTTGATAGTTTTGATGATCGATTGAATGATAATACTTTGATTGGATTTGTATTGGTTCCCTTCTCCAAGGTCGAGATGTTTAGATTTCATGATGACTTCTCTATTTGACTAGAGCCTATCATTGTTTCTTTATCAATCACTATTTCCTTGTTGGTAAGTTGCTCCAATGTTTCTCGTTTTGGTTTATTTTACTTTTTAACTTCTTAATTTGTGGTATCAAGCTTTGATTATGATTCTTAAGGTGACAAAATTCTTCATTTTTATCAATGATAACCATGTCAAATTATTTCTAGCGATCCTACAACTTTTGTATTGATTTCTGACTTTCTTGAAATACCACTTTTGATACATCCTTTGGGTCTTATGATGAGGATGCTACTGAGCATGACTTCATTTTAATGTCCTTCAATGTTATCTTCTTATTCTTATTGGATAATCTAAAAACAAGTTCACCATGTTTAAGATGAAAGTATCCAATGTTTCCATCTAGGTTAAATATAGAAGCATATCTTCAAAATTTTCAAATATAAATGTAATGTTGAATTGGAATATGAAAATATAGTCACTAATTGCAAATAATAGAACACCTAAGTAATTAATTGGACACATCAACGTTGATGTAGTTCCCCTTATTGATCAAACAAATCACAATGTTAAGATGTTTTCCTTGAATAGACCCATTGAGATTTAATAATGACACACAAAGGGTTGGAAGATTCATAATTAAACTTTCCCTTTCCACCATTAAAATCCATTTTATAGATCATTTTCAATTTCTTGGTTGATTAAATAACTCAGAAAATTTAAATGCTGAGAAAGATAATCTTTCGGATCCATTGCAGTAGGTTTATTGAATCGATGTTTTAGGCCAGTCAAGTGTGGTCCATTTCATTTATCTTCCCTCTCCAATTTGTAGAGGAAAGAGAAATTAAATAGACCACACTTGACTGGTCCAAAATGTCGATTCAATTGAAACCTACTGTGATGGATCTAGAATATTATCTTTCTCAATCACCCACTTGCAGAAGCATGAGAACCAAAATTTAAATACTCTTTTAATAGGTCCTTCTCTTCGATACTTGTTAACATTAAGAAACATTTTGATCATGTTTTTTGTTTTTGTTTGAAACATTATTGTTCTTATTTCTCCCTTTTGATGTATAAAACTTGATAATATGAATACAAGTTAATATGCCACAAAGTATCTAGTCCCTTGCTAAAAGTGGTTGCATATAGAAATTGAGAAAGTAAAGTGGAAATCATATGAACATGAAAAATTATACATTTTTCATATCAATAAGTAATTTCCCTCAAGTCCATTGGAAATAGCTTGGGTGGTTGGGATTAATGACTATTATCCTCCCCAGCCAGGTTCAATCCTTGTAAGTAACATGTTTGTACCCTTAAATGGATCTATAATATGCTCTTATTGTTGAGCCTCCACTACATAGAAAATGCCCATCCACCCCATGTTCTCCCGTGGATTTTGGGTAGGTTTTATGTGGACGTAGTGAGCATCAATATTTGGTGTTGTGAACCACATGAAAAATAAAATATTTTTCTTCATATAAAGCCCAGTGGGTTAGCTTGAGTGGTTGAGTGTTGTATTTTGCAAGCAAGAGGTCATAGGGTCAAGTCCTTGTGTTGGTTTCCTTTGAATATGGTAAGCCTCACTTGATGTCTTCACCAGGTTAGCTATAGGGACAAAGGTTTTACTCCTTGATGGTTGTTAGGGTTAGGGTTTTTCCATTCTCCAGATTTTGATTAGGGATAGAATTTTATAATCTCTAGAGTCCTCTTGAAAGGCCATATGTGGTTGGATCCACAACTGTGAGTAATAGAAGTTGATGCGACTTTAACTTGGTAATGGGGTGGTTAGAGAAATGATCAACTTGCCAGAGGCATAACTTTCTCATACAAACTCCATTTTGACACTTGATACACCATTGGAAATTTCTTGTGAGAAGAAGAACATGGAAAATCACCCTATACTTTTGGCCAAGTTTTGACACCAAAACACACTATAAGCCCCAAAATTGGTAATTTTTAGTTTTTACTCTACATAGTGGAATTCATGATTAGTCGTGAAAATGGTCCTAACAAGGTGTGGCTTTAGTATTACATTCCATAAAGCACGAAAAATAGAATAAATATTATTGATACAGTTTGGATCTCAAGGGATAAACTCTGTTAGTGTGGGCTTAAGGACAATTTTGGGTTGCCCAACCCATAATAATATCATTGTTGATAAACTTTGGAGGTTTATTCATGATGACTTCTCCATTAAGTTGGGCATACAACCCACGCATAATTGTTTGGGATACTGGAAATGTAATAGAGAAAAAGTATATGTTGTGCATAACCTTGTTGATGGTTAATGGCTGTAGATGGCCATGATAAAGACAACACTTGATGACATCGCACTCAAGTTGTGGAAGTTCAAGCCTAAAATCATAGTTTATGGAATATTTTGTTGGAACCCAAGAAGGTATTTTTTATATGGCCATTAATCATTGGAGATTTGCATGTAGATATGAGGCTCACTTGCTTTGTTGTCCAAAATCCTCACAGTCCTTAGTGTGGCACCTTGAAATGCTAAACAATGTTTTCTTGTGAAGTTTGACTATGGTTGGGTTGAGTCATTTTATGGTCAACTATTCCTTGTGACTTCTTACAGTGTTGTGATGCTAGGAGAGTCCATTGCCTTGTAGGGTTTCAAATTGCTAGGCATCTTGTTCTTGTTGATTTTTTTGTCATGGAGGTTCAACCCTCGTTCAACCTCTTTTGAGACTTTGGTCCAAGTTTTTCTCAATTGTCTTAAATTACCGATCAAAAACCAAATGGGAGGATGTGCCTACTCAACAAGTCCAGGGCCCTCACCACCACAACTTTGAATTCTGTTGAAATACTTATGCGAAATTATACATATGAGATACTCCTTCCAAAATTGAGATTGTACCCAATAGAGCTATACGCTCTTAGAAAAATTGAGTTTATCTATGTAAAAGATGACAAGCATGAACAATGAAAGGTTTTCAACCAAAATCACCCGAGGGAAGTTGAAAAAATCACAGGATGTCCAATGTAAAATTTGCCTCAAGATTGGGGCATAGAAGAGGATAATTGCAGGATGTCCAATGTAAAATTTGCCTCAAGATTGGGGCATAGAAGAGGATAATTGCCTGGCAAATAAAAAATAACTCAAGAACCATATCCAAGAATGTTGCAACTATGGAAAATAGAAGACTTTAATAGAAAACAACAATACTACATGGAAAACTTCAACAAGTAGGGAAAATCAAAACTCAAGAATATATGAAACTAAACACATCATGGTGTAAAAAGCATGTGATGGCTCAACTAATAACCAACTCCCACAGAAATTTAGAGATAAATTTTCCAAAATTTCCGAGAATCAAACTCGGGACCTTTCGCACCCAAAGTGAGAATCATACCACTAGACCAAATGCCCTTCGCAGTCTAGAGATAAATTTTCCAAAATTTCCAAGAATCAAACTCGGGACCTTTCGCACCCAAAGTGAGAATCATACCACTAGACCAAATGCCCTTCGCAGTCTGATGGCGAATGCAACCATTTACACAATTAAATACAATAAAACTAATTGGAGGAAAGGACTGACTGCACTACATACCGTACAATTAAATACAGTAAAACTAATTGGAGGAAAGGACCGACTGGACTACATACCGTAAAACTAAAATTTTAACATTGGGGTTAAGCACCCGTAAAAAACTAAAGTTTGAACATTTTGTGTCAAGACGAAAATGTCAGAAGTGGGATTTGAACCCACGCCCTCGTAAGAGGACCAGAACTTGAGTCTGGCGCCTTAGACCACTCGGCCATCCTGACAATTAGATTAAAATACAGTGCGCTTTTTAATATATTCCATAAAAATCACTATATCACATAATCCACCTAATTGGCCCATCTACCAAAACCAAGAAGAAATAAATTTCAATGATCATGAATAAAGTATACATAAATGTTTATATGTAAAAAAAGGTATATGTTGTCTAGGTGGGTTGAATCGTCATTTTTTCCCATTAATTTTTATTAATTGTATTTTGTTATCCTTTTATTTTTATTTTTTGGGTTAGATGCGACATTGGTTTTAGTTGAGCTTCTTAATATTTTCAGAGATAAATATTTTACTATCTTATATAAATCATTTTTCTTAATTTGTTTAATTGGAGAGGTAAATATTTTGTTAAATTTAATTGGGTTTTACACCTAATTCCAACTGCTAAGGTAGATGTTAATGTACGATTATCACAAGCATAAGTACACACCTTGCATTGAAGGCACTAGAATCCTTTTACTCACTTGTCAAGTTATTATTAACTTTTATCTCCTTTCCTAATGCATGCATTTACATTCATGTTTTTTAGACAAAAAACTACACAACATTTTACTTAGTTTGAGCTTCTTCATTATAGGTTTATACATAATGTACAATTTTGGAATGCAAACATCACAACAAAAGTTTTGAGTCATGTGACATTCCAACCTAGATCTAGATAGCAAAACAATCTCACTTGTAATTATTTTCACAAAGAAATAACAAGAATAGAGAAGAAATATTGGATATAGCACTAGAGGAAAATCACTCCAATAGGAAGTTTTCCACTCTGTTTATTGAGCAAAAACCCAATACAATATATAGGAATTATTACATGCAATACCTTGGGCAAATACCATGGGTCCAACAAACCATAAGAGTAGCTCACATTAATGCTGGCTTATCTTGACTAATTCCCCCAATCTATGATATTGTGCCAAGTGTAACTCCAAGTAGTGGCCATAATGAGGTGAAATGAACCTAGATGGACCATGAAGTGGTTAGGCTAGTCAACAAGTGTGAAAAGAACCATCATGAGGGTGCTAGAGGTGGTTTAGTGGTTTGGTTTTGGACCATTAATGAGCAAATTAACCAAATCCTCAAGAAGGCACACCTAGTCTCCTTAAAATAGGGAAATGCAATAACTACCCCATAAATGAAGCATAGAGGGGCGCATTGAATCCATAGAACGAGTAAAAGAGTGGGTAAGTGGACAAACAAACTTTTATGGCATAATCACTAGTCTAAGTGGGTCAAATGTGGACAAACTCTTGGTCCAAGATACTAGACTCGGAAATAGAACCATTTTCACATGGAACAACTTACACTAAACACTTGGTACCTTATGCAAAGATTATTAACCAAGATCTAGATGGGAAATATGTTCCAACACATAGTACTACCTTCATCACTTACAAAATACAAAAAAAACACATACTCTAGTTGGCATGTGTAGTCAACGACAAAAGATTGGAATGCTCATCTTGGCCTAAATGGACCATGGCTTTAATGAGAAACACAATGATCTCCATGATCCTTCCAACACAATATCTTACACATTGATGGTAATCATAGATTTCCTCATATCAACAGAAATGGACTCTAATAGTAGTGAGTTTGTTGGATGTTGAAGTTGTGATCTATGCTTTGGTCTAGAGCCACTTGTTCATTGAATTGTTTATGCTTAGGATTTATCCTAGTGTTGCCTCTCTCTCCTCCAAATCATCCTCAATTGCATTAGCATGTTCTTTATTAGTAGCTTCTCGAGGTTTACATCTTGAGTTCCATATTTTAGAGTAGCGCAATCACTTGGTGCAGTTTTTCTCTAGCAAACTTTAGCCCATTATCCACCTTGTAGTTAATCCTCTAGCCTTCCTTTCCATGGAAACTAATCTCAACAAGATTTCACTTTAGATAGATTATCTCTTCCTGTAGTTGTTTAAAAGTGACCAAAGGAAACGTATTGCTTCGTCTATCGGAAGAAGATGAAAGCTCCATAATATATCTACTTCTAAGACCTCTTCAAATTGACACAAAAGGGAAGAAACCATCAAATGTATACCTTTGCTTGCAAAATTGTGTTGTTAATGACTTCATCTTGTCAGTGTCACCTAGATTTCACTTCATTTTTCCTTCTCTTCATGTGAATTATCCCTATCACATGAGTTGACTTTTATTTCCTCAACAACATGGTTAACTAACAAATTTGCCACTTTATACTTTATTTATCAACTTTTTGTTTGTAAGAATGAACCCTAAAATCCATGTAATTTTCTATTTCCTATATTAACTTGTGATCTATAGCAACTTCATAAGCATATTTATCTACTTATAATTATTTGGATCATTCCTTGACATTATGAGATGATGAAAGAGGTTGTTTGTTGTTGAAACTTGATATTAATATGACCATAACATCCACTTAACTCATGGCTAATGAATGTTGATAGGTGACAACATGAAGATCGGAACAAAACCAAGAGATGGGAGAAACACTAAATTAGCAAGTAGGAGGTTGAAGTAACAACACAACATTGTACATTGGAATGATAAACCCCAATCCACTTAGGAATTAGATGAATAATATTAAAAAAATATATAATGATTGAAGCTAATATAATCACTCAATCCTCCACTTTCCATTTACTTTCCAATTTAGAAACACATATCAACATAACTAAACACCAAGTTCATGTTTGTATTCTCATCCACCCACTCACTCTATTTTTTCAAAAACACAACAAACGAAATTAACCAAGCTACTCTTCTCGTTAAAAAAAAATCAATTCACACTCCCCAAACAAATGCATTGGCAACAAAAAGCCATACTGTGTGTATTTTTCCATTATTTTAGGGTCTTTATCTTAACTCATCCATATTATTAAACTAGTACAAAAGTACTATCATGGGTTCTAAGTATGAACTAATCATCAAAATTAACCTTATCAACATTCTAACTATTATAACATTGAATATCATTTACACTTGCAAAACATTGTGCTTGAGGGTTAATTGGGTAAAGCCTTAAATGTTGTATTTGAAGTGTTAAAACATTACAATGTGATGTTTGAATAGAGGGCGAGCATTTTTTTTCAAGTAGAAAAATTCATTCCTTTTATATATAAAGAAACAAGTTACATCATTGAGATGCACAAAAAGTGGACCTTATCATCAACTCGTTGTTCTCACCCATCAGATAGTCAATAATTTGTCAGGGAAGACTCCCAAATCTACAATAGCCTCTCAGCTATGTTATCAGACCTCTGCTATGTAATATGACCTCCTATGGAAACATTACATACTAAAGATAAAAGAACAATAGATACACTATATGTAAGTAACTGGGTTCTCAATCTAACACAATGTTAGCAAAAAAAGAGTCAAAATACACCCATCACTAGTGTAGCCAAATTATAAAGTCAAGAGTCAAAAATATTAAAAGTGGAGGAGAAAACCAATTTCCCATCCATAAATTCTGACAGTGATAAATGACCCATAGTGATTTTTAGTGCCTCCTTGGACAAGCCATCCACCAACTCATTATGTTCTCTGAAGATATGCTGACAATCAATGCAAAGGAAAGTGTCTTTGAGGGCCAAAGTACGTAAGCACTAGTGTTCCAGCTCTAAAACCTGCAAGTTGGCCACTTTGCTAACCCAGACGATAATGATCCTAGAGTCACTGAAGACTCTCAGATGTGGAAGACTCATGGCCAAAGAAACGAAGAGTAGTCCCCAAAGGGAAATTAGCTCAACTTTGGTATTTGTACAGGGACCACAACCCAACTTAAGATGAAAAAATGTGTCTTACTAATAAACAATATCATACCAGCACTGCCAATACCATATTGCGCTACACCATCAAAGAAATCCATAGACGCGGACATGTCAGGGGCTTCCCTAATATTTCGAGACTTCTTCTCCCTAACAGGTTCAAGGAAATTAGAAATGAATTATAGAACACCCAACCTTACAGAATAAACATGGTGTCTCAATTCCTAAAATATCACTACATTCCTGGATTTCCAAATAAGCCAATTATAGAAAAAGGGGAGGTATAGTGGCTTAGTCCCCATCTTCAACCAACTGTTCAGAAGAAAAAAAAAATGAACAATCATCCCACGGAAGTGAAATACCAAAATGTGAAGCAACTGCATGATAAACAACTTTCCCAAATGAACAATAGAGGATGAGCATGGATTCAATTCCAATCACTATTCAATGATTTTTATATTTCCTTTGCTTTTCAAACTACGCTAAAGGAGATATAAGAAGTACTGGGTAAATTCAAAAATTGAAAATATCTAAAAAATTTAACGACTACTCATTTAGTATTCTTCATGTTAAGTGTCATATCTAAATGCGCATTTAGATGCTGTCAATGATGTCTCTCGAGTTTGACATGATTTCATACGGTAAACACAATTCTACATAACCAACTAGAGTTTGTATTTTTAGAGACTAATGTGACATGTGAATTTTCAATTTTCATATTCAAGGTGAGTGTTGAGGTCCTACATTAATCCTTTTATTTTATTAATGTGCAAGGTCATAAGGTCCATTAGATAGTTAGTGAGTAGTGAATTGATGTGAAACAACTCTCTTTAATTAATAAAGTCTCATAAATGGTTGACCCTCATAATAGCGTGACCACAAGTAGTTAGGGCGTTGGCTATTGAAACACTATATATATACCACAAGTAGTTAGGGCATTGGCTACTGAAATGCTATATATATATGTATGTATGTATGTATGTATGTATGTATGTATGCATGTTAATAATTGTGATTGTATTTGGAGCTTGCCTCCTTGAAGAGACAAGTGAACATAGCTCTCTATTTTGAATATCTTTCATACAAGATTTTTTGTTTTGTTTTATCTATTCTATCTTATGTTTTTCTGTATTCTCTTAAATTTTGGGTTTAAGTATATTACGAGTTTTATCAAAACTCTTTCTTAGACCAAAAAGGGAAACAAATAATCCTAGGGTTCTTCTCCTTCAAACAAGTCGTCTTGGCATTTTTCTCCATTTTTTTCTATTAAATTTCAGGGTCTGAAATTTCCAGGTTACAATGAGGACATACATAAGTAATGTGTGTTAAATTTTCAGCTTCTGATTCGTTGTACTTTAAGAGATACACTCTATGCAAGTTAGGGTTTTTACTAGTCCAAAAGTTTTAGCCCCTTCAAACGATTTACATTGGATTTTTTGCTCCATTTTTTTTCCTTGAAGTTTTAGGTTATAGGGAATACATAAGTAAGTATCATGTGTCAAAATTTCAGCTTCTTGGTTGTTATACTTTCATATATATATTCTATGTAAGATAGGGTTTTTTACTAGCCCAAAAACTAGCCTTAAACAAGTGTTCTTGATAAAACTGTTATATATGAAGTTACAAAAATATGAATTGAGTGCCACTATTTGCATTGGCAAGAAGATAGACCATAGTGTTTTTGGTACACATTTCATATTCACAATTGAAATAATGGATGTGTTGCACGCTGTACAAGTTCTCTCATCTAGAAATCAACAAGTTTTGGGGAAAATTATATATTTTTTTCTTGGGGCATCATAATTCAGTAAAAACCTATGGAATTCCAAATTAAACATATTAGGCTACTTAAAAACAAAATTTCAGACTTAGAGGTGTATAAATTTTAGAGTTACAGAATCTTCAATATCAACTTGTAGGATTTCCTTCAAATCTTTGTTTTACAAGGAGTTCTACTTATTTGAAAATTTTGGCATCAACCCTACCTTGAGAAGTAAGTTATTTTTTGGTGACTATAGTTCTCTTTCTGGGGTTAGCGAGCACATAGATTTTGAATTTTGAAGCTTTGAGAGACATTTTCCAATGTATTTAAATAATACATAAATATGTCATTTAGCAAGTAAACCTATGGTTGGGCAAGCGTACATGTAGAAAATACAATTGGTTTAAGTCATATTTTTTTTTGTAAGCTGCAGGATTCATTTCATATTAAAAAGAGTAACCAAATACAAAATAAATAAGCATGGGTGTCATTTTATGGGGGCTTGATACTATTTGGACACCCACCTAGTCATTCAAAAAAACCAAAATTCATGTTCAGATTTATCAAAAATAATAGGGAACCCTTCCCTGAGTTGTACCCCCTAACTGACATATTACAAAATAGATAATTTAAATTGTTAATTGACATAAAGACAAAGTATCTATTGATCATTAAAAACCAAAAAAACTGAAATACACAGAGAGAACCAGGTATGTCCATGGATAGCTTAGGTGGTATCCTCCCCATCTGTTGCATCTGGCATTTCCTCCAGAATGGGTGGCCTACAACGTATGAAGGAGATCATGTGTGGTGTTGGAAGTGAGAAAGACTAAGTAGAACCTTGAGGGTGGCCTACAACATATGATATCCTTCACCATATTAAGACATTTATTGAGTTTCTCTTTCACTTCAACCTTCTCTTTTATTTCATTCTTCAACTTAGCTTCACATTTTTGTAAATATATCTTAAGGACAAGGTTTTCTTCAATTACATGTTGCTTCTCTTTTGAAGCATTGCATCTTCATTACATGGAGATTCTCTTCTAGTGGGTGCATTTCATGCTCCTGATGCCCTTGGGTATTGGAAGCTTTCAAATATTATATGGTGAGTGGAGTCTTATTCCACTTCAAGACTACCTGCTCCACTTATTTTAGCTTGCATCGTAGCCTAGAAATTTCCTCATATTTTTCATTGAGTACTTCATGGAGTTCCAAGCTAGGTGTTTTTTCAGTTGTTAATGAACCAGGAACATATAGAATTTTTTGTTTGTTTTGTATTGTGTTGGTTTTCAGGAGAAGTTTTCTCTACTTCTTGTTGTTCTCCAGTAGAAATTTACTCTTTATAATCAGGGTCTGAATCTGAGGTTTTTTTTGTTCTTGAAGAGAATCACAATCTAAAATTGAATATTGCATGATTTTTTGCTTTCCTAATTTCCTCTTGTTCCTAGAACTTTCCTATTTGTTAGGTGATGGGGTTCTCTTTCTTGGGGGATTTTATTTTTGATCTCCTAAGTGGAGGAGAGTATCCATGACTACTTATTATCCTTTATCTTCTTCAATCGTATTTTTTCAACTAACTCTTGTCTGTTGTAAGATGCAACTATTTTTTCTCTTAGATTGGGCCTTTCCCTTATACGATTTTTCATCTGGAACTACCCATTTTTTCTGATGTTTGTCACTTGTGGATTTGTCTTCTCCTTGGGATATCCATGCACTCTTTTCTAGAAAACTTGTATCTCAACTCCACTCATCTTTAAAATGGTTTCGTATGTCAAGGGGGTGTATTCTTCATCCAATGTGTCACAAATTATTAACTTTACCATTACTTGGTGAGATAGAGCATTAGATTTTCCTGAATGGTACTTAATTCTCATGGAAGAAAGGGTTTTGAATATGAACCAGGGTATGCTAATTTTCTTCCTTGCTTCCCTGTTATTTTCCACTTAAGATTTATCAATAGGTTTAATAAGTGAAAGTGTTAGTCATGCACCAGGGCATGTCATCCATTGCAGGTAATGTACTTCATAATAATTAGGAATAATTATCCCTGCGTATTAGGAAGTGAGTCTCTCTTGATGCTCCCCTTAACTTCTTCATATCTTTCAGTAAATAAAAAAAATGATTTCTTGTCCTTTTGGGTGAGTTCTCTGTCATCCTTATCTCATTTAATTCCCTTAGTAAGTCTCATGACCTTACTAAGATTCTCCTCATTGAATTTGATGGAGGAAAACTTCACTTGTGTTATGTAATTATCATCATCTATCCTTCTCATATTTCTGGAAAATCCTTCGATCGAACCTTCATGGTACCCATCCATTTTTTGAAAATATTGGTCCCATTCTACATCCTAGAAATATTGCATGAATTTTGGCTTTTTAAACAATTTGGCTTGGTCTCTTGGATCCCTCTTCACAAAACCCCAGTCATTAAAATAATTTATCTTCTACTTCTAGTGACAGGTTTTGAAAGAGTAGTTCCTTAGTTGAAAAACAACTGAGAATATTAGTCAAATTTACCAGAATGGGGTTTTTCAAATCACCTCCTTCAGTTCATTATGTTGCTTGACGTTGTTCCTCTACATTGTGATTTGTTCCCTGGTTTCTGCCGGTTTGAGAATTATGATGGTTATTTATCCCAGGCTGGTGAAGAATTAACTATATAATCATGTCATTTATGCCATAACAACGATCATCATATCTCGTCAATCATTTCAAAATTTTGTCAACCACCTTTCCCTCTCATCATTATCCATTAGTTCCTTATTTCATGCCATTTGTCCCATCTGTCCCTATTTGTTATGATTTTTTAGTGGGGGAATATGGCGGTGTTCAGATATAGCTTGTGATCTGGATTGGGTTCTCTAAACCAATCATATTCCATTCCTAATGTGGCACTTCCATCCTAACTTTTGGCATGTGTGAAAGTAAACTAGTTATTTCCTTATACAACCAAACTTTCCTCTCCCCTAGGTTTATTTCTTTATGTCCTCATCAAGATGATGAACAACGATACTGAGTTAGTTAAAATATATAAGATATCAAATTTAAGACTTTAGAGGAGTAGACTTACCTTTTTGCTAACTTATTGTTTTTGCAATTTGTGTTAGGGTAGTTTCTGCATTGGATGGTGACATGTTGTTTAAGTGATACATTTCTATAAATCGTGTAGATTATGTTTCTAGTTGCTTCTTATCATGAATTATGTTGTTGCACAATGACCTACATTTGGTAGCGAATTAGGAGGAATTAAAAATGTCGTTTCTTTTTGTATTTTTTCTCTTTTATTCTTCCCTTTTTTATATAGACTCAAAACTTCCCTATTTTTGGAGGTTTTCAATTTTACAGCTTGTCTTAGGTGCTTCCTAAGAAGTTTTCACCAAGGGATTTTTCCTTTTTTTATCTCTATTTTTCATATATATATTGCGTTGTTGATTATGTCATGGAAGGGAATTGATTCCTTGATATTAAATGCAGTTCTGTTGTTTTGATTTTTTGGGAACTCTTCCTTGTTGAGAGGTTTCTTGTATAGCTTTAGTCGGTTTCCATTAAATAGCATTGGTATTTGGTATTAATCTATAGTGAATATTATAACAGATCCATTGTCATAGATCATGTCAATTTGATAGGGCCCCAACCATTAGGTTCTTAACTTTCCATTTAAATATTTAAATCTTGATTCATAGAGGAGGGTCCAGTCTCCTTCTTTGAAGTCTTTGGTTTTTGTGAACTTGTCATGCCATTATTTCCTTTGCTGCTGGACCATTTTTTTGTGATATAGGGATTTTTGTTTGAGTTCATCTAACTGATTGAGTTGGATTATTATTTCATTCTGTGTTGTAGATAGATCCATCTTCAATTCCATTGTTGTCCTTAATGTTTTGAGCTTGAATTCAATTGGAAAAATTATTTTCTTTCCGTAGACTAGCTCATATGGTTTTATCCCTATAGTATTCTTCTAGGTTGCATTGTATTTCCATGTTATTGTGTAAAGATTATTTTCCGAATATCTTCTATGAATTTGTATGGTTTTGGTCAGGATCTTCTCTATTTCTCTATTGGTGACTTCTACATGGCCATTTGCTTGTGGATGATAAGATGTTGATTTTCAATGCTTGACTTTGTTGAGCTTCAATATGTCTTATATTAAGTTTGATGTGAATTGGACACCTATGCCAATAAATAACTCTCTAGGTTCTCCAAATCTGGTGAAGATTTCTCCTGTTAGAAATTTTGCAACTGATCCTTCATTCGCCATCTATAATGCTTTCACTTCCACCCATTTTATCAATTAGTTAGAACAAACTAATATATGATGTTTCGTGTTAGATGGAGGATCTATAATTCCAATGAAATACATTCGCCATTTCTCAAAATATTATATTGTTACCTAGGTGTGGAGAATGATTTCATCTCTCTAAGTTGGCTTGCCCATCCTTTGACAATCATTGCATCTGGAAACATAAGTTGATCCATCTCTATGTAAGGTTGGCCAATAATATCATGTTTTTAGTACCTTATATGTTGTCCTATTGGTTGCATAGTGTCCTCCACATGGTTCATCATGAATGCATGAACAATTTCATGGACCTCTTCTTCTTGGATGCATCTTCTCAAGATGCGGTACAGTCCCTTTCTAAAAAGATACCCTTGGATCCATGAAAATGGAACACTCTTTATGATTATGTTGCATATTTCTTTGTAGGTGAAGTGCTGAGGCAACTTCCCGGTAGACAACTAATTTTCAATGTCAGCAAACAATGGAGTGTGTACAGATATGAAAAAAAGGTGTTCATCCGAGAATGTATCATCTATTAGATCCTTAAATGCAACATGAGTTATTCTAGACAATAAATATTCTACCACATTATGTTTTCCTGGTTTATCTACAATATTTAATGTCAAATTATTACAATAGTAAAATCCATCTTATTACTCTACAACTGACATATGTTTTATTCATCAAATATTTAATTGTTGAGTGATTGATATGGATGAATACCTAATATCAAGTGATGTAGTGTCTGAAATTTTTGATAGAGTAAATAACAACAAGAAATTCCTTCTCTATGGCAGTGAAATTAAGCTCTAGTCCTGCAAGGTTCTTGCTGAATTAATAAATAACATATGTTACTTTATCCATATCTAGGCCTAGGGCTACACCAACTGCTTTGTTTGAAGCGTCACAATGTATGTGGAAAGGGATTCCTCAATTTGGTCCTTGTAAGGCAAGTTCTTCCATGATCTTATGTTTGATATTTTCAAATGCTTGATGGAAATTAACATCCCATTGGAATTCTGCATCTTTAGTCATTAATGAAAACATTGGGGCAACTATTTCACTCTAACCTATTATGAATCTTCGGTAGTATTCATATTATCCTATGAAACTTTTAACATCATTTAGTTTCTCTGGAGGAGGTTGGTTGATTATAACTTGAATTCTTTTGGGGTCTAATGTAATTCCTATTGTAGATAAATAATGACCTAAAACTACTCCTTCATCCATCATTAACTGGCATTTTTCATTACTCGAGCAAAGGTTCATTTCTATGCATCTTTTAAGAACATTTTCCAAGTTTGCCAAATATTCTTCAAACTCATATCAATATGAGGTGAAATCATCCATGTATATCTCCATGTGGTCATGGATAAAGTCAACAAAAATAATCAAGACTACTCTTTGGAAGGTAGTTGGTGCATTGAAAAGTCCAAAACAAAGGAATATGTAGGAAAAGGTTCCCCATGAACATGTGAATGTATTCTTGTCTTGTCTTGGTCTACTGGATGGATTTGTATATGATTATATCCACTAAAATCATCTAAGAAGGAGAATAATTTCTTCCCTTCTAGGATATATAAAACTTGGCCAATGAATGGAAGTGGGAAGTGATCCTTATTTGTAGCTTTGTTAAATTATCTATAGTCTATACATACTCTCTGCTTGCCTCATTTATTTGGGAGAATCACTAGTGGTAATACCCATTCACAATTTGAAATAGGGTTAATGAATCCTGCATCAAGGAGTTTTTGCAGTTCTGTTTTGGTGATATCATGTAGGGATGGATTCATTCTTCATTTTGGATTATTGACATGAGTGACATAATCCTTGATGTATGTGTGGTGTTGGAATATGGTTGGATTGGATCCTTTCATGTAAGGGTAACTCCATGCAAAGGATGCTTGGTATTTAGTAAGGAGATGAATCAATTATTCTTATTGTAGCGGTGACAAATGGTTGTTGATTTTGAGTGTTCTATCGAGGGTTATGTATATTGTTTTGGTGGTTGTTTCTGTTTCTTCCATAAGACCGAGTTTTTTCCTTATGGGTCCTTTGATTTCTATGATTTCGAAGTCTAAAATTGTGTGATGTTCTCTAAAGGAAATAGAGATATCATAAAGATTCTGGATGAAATTGGAAATGATTGTATCCTCCTATGTGGATTTAAGTGTTAGGGTAGTATATGTGGTTAAAACATGATGAATAGGTTGGTCATAATCATTTTTCTCAAATTTCCATTGAGATTCTCCAACATCTAAATGAGGTTTGGGAGGAGGATATAGGCTTAATCTCTTTGTCTCTAACCCATTTTTGATAGTCATATATCATTGCCTATATCTGATTTGTGCATCAGTCGTTGCAAGTTAAGGCCTCCTAATTATGACTGAGTTTAACTTTAGAGTGGATGGCAATGAAATCAACAGGATACTTCCAGGAGTCTATGGTAACCATGATGTTTTCCAATATGCCATCTAGAAAAACTGTAGAAGTGTCTACAAGTTGTAGAACTACAATAGTTTGACTTAGTAGGTTTTGAATTTCAAGTTTTATCATGTGTCTTGAGTCATCACATTTATGGTTTCTCCTAGTCTAATCATGCAATTTATTATACTTCCTACTATGTGTATGTCTACTATTGGAGTCCCTAGGTCAACATATTTCGGATTAATGATCCTCCCCAGCATTAGATTTTCTAGTTGTCCTACCACATTGATAGCTATAGTTTCTTTTCTATTTCTAACTAGCCACGTTATATAGGCATCCTTTATGTATTGATTATAGGTAGGGATTTCCTTAATAGAATGTAGAAGCAGGATCTAAACACACAAATTCTTGACTTCTTCCATAATAGGATTTTCATTTTTTTTTACTTATTTGGACTGTAATATTTGTGGAAAAGGTGGATTAATAAATGGTGAATACCCTATATGTTTTTACTCTTATATAGGTCCTCTTCTGGAGTGTGATGTGTTGTAGGAGAGAGATACGTACATATTTCCACTTATGGTTCAGATGTTGGGCATGTTACAATTTTTCCAAAATGCAAATTCAATTTTATTTACTTCTATGATATCCAAAGAGTATGTTGGATAGTTGGGTACTTCAGTGGTATATGCAGGTTGAACTTGTCTGTTGTTAGGATTTGGAGTGGGATGAGTTGGTAGAGGCAGCCTCAGTACTGAAGGATTATGATTTTGAACTTGTGGCTAACTGGTATTAGTCACCAGAGGAGGAATAATAGCAAGTGGCTTTTGTTGTGGCCTCCATCGTGTAGAAGAATTTTTTTCCATGTGTAGGAGGTATCGATTGGGGATTTTTCCATTGGGTTTGTCCATAAGGTTCCCATTCAAGTGTAGGATATGGTTTTTATCCATATGGTTTTGACAAAGGATAAGGTGCATAGGTGGGATGAAATGTTTTTTGACTATAAGGTTATTGGTACGGTGGACCATATGTCGGTTATGGTTACCGTCCTTAGAATTTTATTATTGTGGTTGATTATAAGATTGTTGAAAGGGTCTTTCTACTCCTGGTCTCCTAGGATTTATATAACAGAGATATTTTGTTGTACCTTGTGGTTCATATAGGTTGGCCTTCAAAGATCCTAAGTAAGGTTGAACAAATCCCACAACATTAAACTTTTTTAACACTAACTTGCATTAGGTTTAGTGGGCACTCATTCTTTTTATGTTTTTTCCTATAATTTGGGCAAAAAAAATCCAAAGCTCTATTTGATTCTTATTTCTTTAATTTGACTTGCATTGAATTCATTTGTAATGTCAGAGAGTGTAAAATATGCAATTTCATGTCATCTAGCAGGTTCCCTTAATATGATTTGGTAATGGTGGAACTAGATGGTTTGGATAGCCAATCAGACAAATCCCTTCCCATAGGTTTCTTCTTTAGGGATCGGGAGTGATTTTTGAAGATTTGTTTAATTTCCTCATATTCTTTTTGGTAAATATCCCATTGGATAAGAGGTTTAAGGTTTAAATCAATTCTTCTCTTACCCCCCTAAGAAGTACAAGTTTAGAGATTCCTCATCCAAAGTGCAGGAATGAGCTCGTTTATAGCTAAGTTGAAATTGTTCCTCATAGTCTTCTAATAACTCATTTTGTACTTGCATCATTATGAAGATGTCATCCCTGGTTTCTCTTTCTTTACAATAATATCTATACATCTCATTAAAATTATCTTTCATTTGATCCCAGGTGAAAATATTATTGGGCTCTAAACTCATGAACCATCTTAATGCATAGTCCTTTAAAGTTTAGGGAAATAGTTTTACCTTTTTTGCATTCATGGTATAATCATAGGTTCTGTAGGCCCCTTTAAATTCAAGCAGGAAGGTGCCTAGGTATTCTAAGGTTATCCCAAGAAAATTTGGTAATACAATAGGGTTAATATTTTTCATCCTGGTTTCATCATAACGACCTTCTCTAATGGAAAAATTAAAAAATGGTAGGTTTATTTTCATTTTCTATGCTTGACATTGGTTGGTTCTCAGTACTCACTTTATCAAAAGATTCATATGAATCGTCCATTGACCCAAAGATACCTTGTCTCCTTCTTGGTGACATGTGTTGGGCAGATGATGGGTCACGAATCTCAAGATTCCCTCCCTGATCTCTCCTATAGTTGTTATTTGGGATAAACCAGCCAAAATCATCCCTAGCTCTAGGAATTAATTCCAAGGTGAAGGATTTTTGTTTTTTCTTTTATGTAATTTTATAAAAAAATTAAGTTTTTCTTGCACTTTTTAAAAGGTTTTGGAAAAAAACTAACTATTCTGAAAAAATAAAAGAAGTAACTAATGAAAAATTGTGTTGCAGAAAAGAGACTTACTTGGTAGCACATTTGTTTTCAGATTGATCTATTCCAAACACATCCTACTTAACCTTCATACAAAAGCTAATTAACTTTTTCATTCTTCCTTGTGGTATGGAATTCCTACTAGAAAATGGAACCAAAAAGTGACAGGATTAATCAATCATCATTAATATTGTATCCCTTTAAGACAAGATATCAATAGGAGTGTTGTATATAAACCTTTTGTAACATTATCAATTCCACAAGATATTCACGCTGAATTGAACCTTACTATGAAAGAAGAATGAAGGAAATTAATTTGTAGTGAATTCTTTTTGGAAATCACTACGAAATTGAACATGAAAGAAAAAATAAAAAAGCAACAATAACTAGTGTCATATTACATTAATTTATGTAAACAAATAATATAATACAAAAGAGAGAATTCAAATTTCCCATGAGGAATTCGAATCTCAGACTGTAGACTTGACTAGAAGTGGAAACATTATCACTAAAGACTAACTAGTGCAACTTTGGACACCTAACTCACACATCATTTAGTTAACTAACACTGAGTGACAAAAATGGGTGCATATCTCCTCAAAACATGCAAAGGAGGTGCATGGGATAACTGAGGGTGAACTAAAGGTGGTCATCAAAGGTTGAATCCACTCCGATGAGAGATAATTGAAGGTAGGACTCGCATAACTCAGTGTGGAATCCTAAAATATAGGAATTTATCTCTAGAGATCCTAAATTGATGCATGAGGGCACATAAAGTGGTTATAGATCCCAAATAATATATATTAGGCACTAATGAAGTGATAATCAACATCCTAAACAAGTGAATAATTCTATAACCTTTTACATCTTCAGAATATCCAACAAATATGCACTTTTCACTTTAAGGTTGCAATACTTTCAATTTTTCATCCAGAATGTGAGCCCATGCTTCACTACCAAACACACGTAAGTGACTTACATCTGGTTTAATTCTACTCCATGATTCTTATGTTGTGATATATTGTAAAGATTTAGTGGGGGTGCAATTAACTATGTAATTTGCACAATTTATGGCTTCAACCGAAAATTGAAGACAGTCCCTTAGTTTGGATCATACAATTAACCATTTCTTTTAAAGTGTGGTTCTTCCATTCAGCTACACCATTTTGTCATGGTGTATATGGAACAGTGTGTTGTTGTTGGATTCCTTATTCGGTGCATAAAGTAGTGAATTTGTTGTTAACATATTCTCCTCCATTATCAAATCTTAACTTAAGAATTCAATGACCAAATTGTTTTTCAACAAGGGACTTGTAGGCCAAGAAAAAGTTAAATACTTCGCTCTTAAGTTTTAGTAGATAAACCCAAGTGCAATTGGAGTAATCATCAATGAAAGTTAAGAAATATTTGAAACTAGAAAAGGAAGCAGATGGAAGAGAACCACACAAGTCATTATTCACAAGCTCCAAGGGAACCAAGGCGTGCCAAGAGGCACGTTTGTCAAAATTTTCTCGATGATGTTTTACAAGTACACATCCGGAAGAAAAACCATCCCTACAAGATACCATCAGAATACATGTCACCATATTGTCTTTACATAGTTTTTGCTGTGAGAAATAATTTAAGTGTCCAAATTGCTCATGCTAAAGTTTGCTCAAGTCATCACTATGAGTAACAAAACTGAAGGAATAGGTGATGGCCCAAAGTTGTTAAATTTGTACAACCTAGTAATATCATCAACAATTTTGGTAGCTAGGACAAGCTGAGGATGTTTAAAATCCTTGATTACAACTTGGTGAGGTGTAAACATTACCCTATTACCTTCACCAGGATGAGTGATTTGATAGACTGATAAGAAATTGTAGGAAATTCTTGGAACATCTAGTACATCACTAAATTGGCCATTATCTATTGGAACTTTTCCATATCCTACAACACTTACAGATCTATCATCACCAATACATATTTGTTTGGTGTTACATTCATGCATAGTAGAAAATATGGCTTAATTCTTAGTCATATGATAAGATGCTCCATAATCAATGAGCCACTCATTTGAAGTAGAAGAACAAGATGCAATATAAGAATAACTAGAAGCACAAAGTGCATGTCCACAAGACGTATATTCTGAAAACGAATCTAGGCTAATGTGGTGCTTCTTCGTTGTTGCTTCCAAGGCTTCCATATTCTTGAAACACTTAGATTCATCACGATTATCTTTCCCGCAATAGTTGCAATGATGCCCAGTATTATTGTCCTTTGGCTTGGTTCCTTTGTCATTTTTGAAAGAATGAGCCGACGAACTTGGGTTTTGGACCCTTGTTTGGCTTATTATTGTGAGTATTTTGTTTCTTGGGAGGCTTGGACTTTTCTTTCTGTTGTGTCAATAAAGATTTCCTGGATGTATCTGCAGTGCTAATCATTCCAAGATGTATGAGCTTATCTTTCTCTCTTACCAAGGAATCACAAAAATATTCAAGAGTAGGATTTATATAGCTAGTTGGATCCAAGGATTCTTTCATGGAGTAGAATGTAGATACAAAAACAAAATATGCAGGTCCAAGTTTGGAAAGAGTACGATAAATGCATTGCTTGACTTCCCTCTTAATTTTGCATTCTGCACATAAGAGTCTAAGGGTTTTGTACTTAGATAAATAAATATTGAATGTACGAAAAATCACTTGGATTTAAATAAATCAACTCATTTTCGAGTTGATGACCTCAAATTTCAATGTGTTTACCAAACACAACTTCCAACTTTTCCCTAGCTTTATCAGGTTCACCAATTCTAGATATGTGGAATTGTAAATCAACAGAGATTATCATCTCAATAAATACACGAGCTCCATCACATTTATTTTTCCATTTTATTTCTTATCATCATTAGTGGGTTTTGTTTCTTTCCCTGAGGTAATTCTGTAATATCCCCTACTTCGTAGGACATCCTCCATACGAGATTTCCATGAGAAATAGTTGGAACTGGTAAGTAGAATATCACAAGGGACTATCATATTGTAAAATAATGGATGTGAAAACATAAACCAATAGTCTGGATGCAAAGAGCTCAAAAAACTAGACTGTTTAAAAAAAATGGCACTGAAAAATGACTCATGATGGGGAAATTATGTTTGACCAAAGAAAAGCTTGAAGATGACCCCAAGAGTGACGTGGAAGATAGAGGATTGACCAACTGAAAAAAAAGACCCCCTCTCTTCACAAGATTAACCTTTTAAAATCACTTAACAATAAAGTTTCTTTATGTGAACCACTTTTGTAAAAGAAGTGAAATTCACTTTTACAAGCATGTTACTTTAAATATTACAGCAAAAAAAAAGTGACTCGCTTTTATAATTTAAATGAGATGCACTTTTACAATAAAGTAACTTAAAAATAGGAATTGCATGCATTTGTATAAAAGTAACTAACAAGGCTTGAACTCAAGACATTTTAATTAATAAAGCAACTTTGAACCAAGTGATCCAAAATTAAAAGGTACGTAAAATATGGGAAGGAGGAAGGTTTTTTTACTGTTATGTCTCGATGTCTGTGCTTGCTTCTTTTCCTGCAAAATAATTCACATAAACAGAAACAAAAGCAATACAAAAAACAATTTGCCACACTTTTGGGGTTAGACCTCATTAGCTTGCCTGAAATGTCTGTGTTTTTTCTCTATTTCCGATTCACTGCGATTGCACAAGGTGCATGACAAAGAGCATACACAACAGAGAAAAAAACTTTCCTTTATGTTTCTAATTTGTTGCGATCATGCAAGGTCCATGAAAAAGAGAATACACGAATAGGGAAGGCAACAATCTGAAACCAAAACAAAAAATTAGATATCATAAAATATGAGAAATTTAAAAAATGTCACTGTAGCATTATACCTTCAAATCTAATGAAATGGTCGTGTATGGGGAAAATGAAAACCATTTTTTATCAAATGAAAACTGTTTTCCAATGGAAACGGTGCTCTGGGTGCAATGGAACACCTCCTACAACCCAGAAATGAAAAAAAAATATCAGAACTAGAAAACATTTCAAAGCTTTAATAACACCAGTTCAAGATCTAGATCATCAACGTAAGAGGATCCTCATCAATGCTCTCATTAGAGGAAATTTCAACTCAAAATGGGCCTCCTAAAAAGAATTAATAAAATAATAGTTAAAACAATAAAATAAAAATTATTAATTTTGGAGGAAGAAAAGAAAAAAACTACTTTTTTGTTTGTATTTTCGACATATATCCTCGTGTTTTTACTCAAATTTTGATCGGGAGAGCTCATTGGATGTGGAATTTAATTCCGCATCCAACGCGTACCCACATGGCATACTTTTGACGGACCTTGCTACCCCAAAAACAAGAAATACTTGAAAAACGTGATGATGATGTCATCATCACGTTTTTTCAGGTATTTCTTGTTTTTGGGGTAGCGAGGTCCGTCAAAAGTATGCCGTGTGGGTACGCGTTGGATGCGGAATTAAATTTTGCATCCAACGAGCTCTCCCAATCGAAATTTGAGTAAAAACACGGGGATATATGTCGAAAATACAAAAAAAAAAGTAGTTTTTTTTTTATACCTATCCCCAAATTTATATTAAAAAAGTGTTTAAGACCTATACGGTATTTTCAATTTAAATCAATTTCATTGGCTAACACATGATGACATGGAATTTGAATCAAAGTTAAAAGGCCCATTTTGAGTTGAAATTTCCTCTAATGAATACCATGTTTGAGTACACAGGGTACTTCCAAAAGACAGAAAACCTAGAGCACCCACTCCAACAAACAAATCACAAATCGACACATCGATGTTTTCACATGGCTTAAACCCTCGAAAGGGAAACTGTAATACTCCAAAATTTCATAAAAAATTAAAATTTTTCCTATGACAATAAATGTTTACAATCGTCGCTTAAGAGGGACATTTAACTATTAACAGTTAACATATTAAGGTCCAAACTAGAACTAAAACTAATTCCTTTATTAATTTCTGTATCTGCATACATAATTATTTGCTTTCATAATTCAGTATTAAAGATTGATTTAGAAGGTGATGATATGAAGTAACATGAGATGAAACAATGGTTTGTTTACTATGTACTAAAGTTTGTTTTACTATTTGTAATATGAAGGAACTCTAGTTCATGTCCGAGGCTTACTTAGATTTTTAGCTAATGCAGTGAAGTGATGCTTCTTCTACAGGTCTTTTTTTATAGGTAAGATGTTTTGTAATCCAGTTTCAGGATCAAGATTAATTATCTCATCTAGCATAAATAAAATGCTAGTATATTTGTTTAGTTTATAGCTTGAGCAAAAGAAGGTATCGTCAATTCTGTATATTTACTTTTTGTTTATTTGTTCATAAGCGTAAATACTTGGAAATTAAATCACAACATAGAAATAGATGTTTTCTATTTAGTTTTGACTATAACTTATACATCATATTTTTATCCAATTATTGTTATATGAAGTCCTACATACAACTAGATATTGCATAAATTTTGCAAACTAAATCTTGCATTATAATTTTGCAAACTAAATCATGCTAAGCATCTCTATACTTGCAATATTTTACTTAAATCTTTTAACTAAAGTTCTAACATAGTATTACGAATATACTTTTTGCATAACCTAATACTCATTTTAAGGGTGTTTGTATAAGTATCCAATTTTAACAAGGTTAGAAAATATTTTGCAGGTTTCACTTCATGCTCCCGAACTATAGAGTAAAACCCATATTATCGTATTCAAGTTGGAATCCACGTGGTGCTTGATTAGTGGATAGGGTTTTAACCATAGTAAACCCTAATACTAAAGTATCCAAAACCCTAAATTTTTGCATTTTATCCTCCCTTCGTTGCTGTGAAAGTCGACGCAGGCTCATGGCCTCATGGCCTTGATACCACCATTTTAGTTCATGAGAGTAATGGCCTTCAACTCCACTAACTGGATTAGTGAGTGGCCTTAACCATTGCAACCTCTAACAATACTCCTTGACTACTAGCAAAGTAGTCTTTGGTCTTTATGCTCATGGCTTACTTCATGGGAATTATTGACAATGAAGAGGTTGGGTTGGTCATTGCCTTCTCTGTTGTTTTTCCCTTCTTCATCGAGGCCCTTAGTATGCATTTTTATTTTCAATTATCATCATGGTTTTTACCTTTGTTGGTTCCCTTCCCAACCTTCGACACGGTGGTCTACTGTAGGGCTGCAGAAGAAAACTTCACGGCCGTAAGCATCGGTTTAGGAATAGGTGACCTATTTTTTTTTTATCTATTTAAATTGACTGTTAATTACTTTCCTTTTCCCTTAAACGAGAATGTAGGTAATAGATTATTTACTGTTATTTAAATATTTGAATGTGCAGAGTTGAAGGTGGCTATTTGAACATACGATTTCCAGCTAAGCATGGAGGAAAGAGATAGAAGAAATAGCTGCAAACTGGGTTGACAACATGGCTCAGTCGATTGGTAAGCCTTGGCTCCACGACCTGAGGTTTCTTCTATGGTACTGTGTAGGGTTTGGATGATGTTGTTTCACCGAGATTCTACTTCCTTACTGTGGCTATGTTGTATATTGTTTAATTAAAAAGGCCATGTGGCCGTGAATTGAATGTTTTGATGATTTTCTGGTAAAGCCATTTGGTCATAACTTGTTTACAGTAATTATTTTATTGATAGGCCATAAGGCCGTGACTTCGTTGGGAACTGCTGTGATTTTATTTTTAAAATAAGTTAGGGTTTTTAATTCTATGACTTGTTTTAAAAAGATAGTCGTAAGGCTCGACCATTGGGTTGTTAATACTGTTAATGGATAGAGACAATTTGGTTTTGAATAGAACCTGAGTTATTTTAATACATTCAAGCAGTCTTTCAGGAATTATGGTATTCGATTCTAAGGTGTTTATATTGATTAAATTTGTATTTTATTTAAACATTAATACAGGGTTTCCTTTTTATGAAATGTTAGTAGAAGAAGTGAAATTCTTCTTGGTTGTAGGGTTCGAACCCGTGACTTGGTCTAACTTGTTATTATCATAAATTAGTATTAAATTTAAGTTTTAGGTTATTATTATAACTCTGTTTATTTTTAATAAAATTCTACTCTGCTATGTAAAAACTGAATTGGATTACTTCATTTATATTTTCTCGTTTTATTGTAGTATATAATTAATAAACAATATATTACTGTTTTATGTGAAATTCTTATTTAATATAAGGCATTTATGATATAGATATTGTAATTGTAAAACTGAAGAATTTTGATTAATGAGATTATGGGTAATACTGCAAAAAAAACTATTCTGGAAAAAAGGAGGAAAAGAAGGTCATTGTTGACAATTTCCCTAATGTATTGTTTTGTATATATTTTTTATTTATTTTAAAATCTCTGCAGAGTTAATGTTTAACTATAATGTGTTTTAAGCTTGATTTTTACTTACAATAGTAATGAAATTACTTATGTGTTATTGCCAAACCTAAGTGATTACTATACTTCATTTTACTATTTATAGGTTACTTCTATTTATGTTATTTTCTTGTTTCCTATAATGTTTAATAACTATATGTATTTATAATATGTTAAGCTTATAAATAGTAATTATTACTGTGTTAAAAGGAGAACCATTACACATACTGTGTATTGGTTTTTAAAAGATATTTCTTTAAGATAGTTTTGTTTATGTTTAAAGTAATGTATTCTAATTAAGGAAACTTCTAAAATAGAGAAATTTTCTTCTGATCATTCCTATAAAGAATCTGTATAAAGTAAATAAACATAATCCTATATTCTTGATTTGATTTATCCATCATAATTTAATCTCACCTAATGTACTAGAGTACTACCTTCTTGAAGGTGTGGAAAAATATAGTTAGGTATTTTATTCATCAGTAAATTTAAATTAACCCTAATCATTCATTCTAATCCATATCTAATCCAGAATTCATCTATCTTTCAACAATAAAAGATTTTCTCCAAGTAAGTTTAATAACAGTTGAAACATACATATAAATATATTATTTCCTAAATTGATTCATTCTTGTTCCTAAGCTTGCATGGAGAAATTAGAAATAACATGTAGAACCTGGCAATATAACAGAGGAGACAACAACTTAAGGAGCCCGTTCCTCCCAACCAACTCCTAAAGACAGCTGAACTCCAAATATTAGGACCCCCGAGCCTGTCTATTGGTCCATCTGGTTGAAATCACTGGGTGAGAGAGCTGGTTTAGAAACCTCTGCAACTCCACAAAGGAATCAACAGTATTATTTTTTCCTGTAGTAGTAAGAACTCAGCTCAAATAAACTGCACTAGTTCAGAAATTCAACACTTATCACTCAAACACATCTGCTTGTCCCCTCCATCGAATTTCTTGTGCACTAATTTCCCTCAGAAATTTCGCAAGTAAAGAAATGAGGAGCCTCAGCTAAATTCAATGGGAATTTTTATTAGCATGCCTATGTCTTTTGGGTCAGTTTTCACTTAATGAGCCACCTGCTCTTGTTCCACTTTCTTGGGGAACATGACCACAAAAATAGGAAAGTTGCTTCCTGCAATAGCTAGAAGTAGTTTGAGGTGCTTCCAAGTGTCAATCTGCTCTCAACCTAGCTTATTCCACCAAGTGGCTAGTAAAAAACTCATTTAACAACATCCTTATGCTGTTGTTTCATCTTTTATTTATTNCCCCACTTGGTCATTAATTACAAACTTTATAATAAAATTAAAACATAATGTCTCCTAAAACATAAAATGTTTTTGCAATTTGGGGTATGTGACATACACAACCCCTTAAATATAACATCATCCTCGATGTTATTTTATTCATGATCCTCAGAGTTGCCCTGTAATAGAATTGGATATGCTGCCCGCATATGACTCTCCAATTCCCAGGTGGCTTCTTCTGGGCTAAGGTGCTTCCATTGCATCTTCACCTGCCCAATGGTGTGATTCTAAAGCAATATCTCCCTCCTTTCGAGGATATAGTCTGGTTACACCAGAAATTATCCTTTGGGTTCCACCTACACATCATTCCAATTTATAATGTGAGTAGCATCATGTACATATTTTTTTAATACAGAGATATGAAAAACATTATGAACCTTAAAATTTGGTGGTTAAGCCAATTGATATGCCACCTATCGCATTCTGGACAGTATTTCAAAAGGCCCACAATATCGGGGTGCCAACTTAGCAAAACTTAATAACTTCAAAGAACTCTTTTTAGGCCTTACCTTTATAAAGACATGTTCAACCACCTGGAACTCTTTCTGAGTTCGTTTAAGATCTGCTTGACTTTTATATCTGTCTTGCACAAATTTTAAGTTACCTTGCACTTGTTTTACAATTAACTCCATATCCTTTAGTAGTTCAGGTCCTAGTACTAACCTGTGAACTGGGTTACTCCACGAGATGGAGGTATTGCACTTTCTTCCATACAAAATTTCAAATGGGTTGTATCTTGCTGAAGCTTGGTAGTGATTGTTATAAGAAAACTCCACCAAGTGTAAGTAATCTTCCCATTTACTTGGTTGTTCTCTAACATAGATTTTGAGCATATCTTCCAACACTTGATTCACCGTTTCAGTCAATCCATTCATCTAGGGATGAAAAGAGGTATTGAAATTTAAAGTAGTATTCAGGCCTTTAAATAAAGACTTCTAGAAATTACCCGTAAACTTAGGGTCTCTGTCTGAAATTATAACTTTCGGTATCCCATGTAAACGAAATATTTGTTTCATAAATATATCAAAAATATTAGCGGCCTTGTAGGTGGTCTTTATAGGTATAAAATGAGTTGCTTTACTAATTTTATCAACGACTACCATTATCGAATCATTCAGATTTTGATTTTTAGGTAGACCTATAATAAAATCAAGACTTATTATTTTCCATTTCCAGCTAGGGATGGGTAATGGCTGTAGTAAACCAGCTGGATACTGGTGTTCAGTCTTAACTTTTTGACATTCAAAACACTTGGCAATATATTTTGCTAGTTCATTCTTCATGTTTGTCCAAAAATAATCTTTCTGTAACGTGGTTATAGTCTTTCGATAACCACGATGTCCTGAGTAAGGAGTCTTATGAATTTCATTTAAAATTAGAAGCTTAATTTTAGGTACATTAGGTATATACAACCTGTTTTTATAAAGTATTAATTAGTTTTCATTTAGACTATACCATGTACTTAAACCTTCAGTTAAATTTTCTGTTCCTTTTGCTTGTAATTTCTGATAATTTTCATCCAATTTTATTCCTTCCTCTGGTTGTTCTTCTAAATCTATTTTATAAGTGCTGATTGCTGCTGCAAAATTCAGTCTTGCATTTCTACTTAGAGCATCAACGACCTTATTTTCTTTTCCCTTAATATGTTGGATTTCGAAATCGTACTCGCTAAGGAAAGATAGCCACCTAGCTTGCCTTGCGTTTAAATTAGGTTGATCCAACAAATATTTTAATCCATTATTATATGTCATTAACATAATTTTTCTTTCGATTAAGTAATGGTGCCACATATTCAAAGCATGTATGACGACAGCCAACTCTAAAATGTAGGTTGTGTAGTTTTTCTCATGAATTTTAAGCTTCCTAGACTTGTATGCAATTACATGTCCTTCTTGAGTTGAGACCCCACCTAGACCATCGTTGCATGCATCAGTGCACACGACAAATTCCTTATTAGGATCAACAATTCTTAAGATTGGTGCAGTAGTTAATAATGTTTTTAACTTCTTAAAACTTTCTTGACACTTTTGATTCCATTCAAATTTCTTCCCTTTCTTCTGTAAAGAAGTTATGGGATTTGCGATTCTTGAGAACCCCTCAATGAATCTTCGATAGTAATGTGTAATCCCCATGAATGATCACACGTTAGTCACATCCTTTGGGACTGGACAATATTCAACTCCTTTTATCTTTTATGGATCCACTGAGATCCCCTCTTTAGTTACTACATGGCCCAAGTACTGTATTTTATCCTTAATGAAACCACACTTACTAAATTTAACATAAAGATGATGTTCTCTCAACTCTTGTAAAACAATTTTTAAGTGCTCCCCGTGTTCTTCTTTATACTTAGAATAAATTAGATTGTCATCAATGAATACCACTACAAATTTATTGAGATACTTATGCAATACATTATTCATTAAGAACATGAAGAAAGCTGGGGCATTAGTAAGCCCAAATGGCATGACAACAAAATCATAGTGACCATATCTGGTCCTAAAATCTTTTTAAAAAAATTCTTCATCTTTGATTCGAACTTGGTGATAACCATATCGTAAATCAATCTTTGAAAATATAGTTGCTCCGTGCAGCTGATCAAATAGATCATCTATGCGGGGCAAAGGGTATCTATTCTTAATGGTCATTTTATTAAGTTGAATGCATAAGCGTAGAGTATCGTCCTTCTTTTTAATGAAAATAACAAGTGTTCCCCAAGGAGACACACTGGGCCTTATATACCTTTTATCAATAAGTTCCTTTAACTATGATTTTAATTCATTTAGATCCAATATATTCATCCAATAAAGAGCTTTTGAGCTGGGCACTGCACCAGGTACCAACTCAATAGTGAAGTCTAACTCCCTTTTCGGAGGCAATCCTAGAATTTCTTCCGAAAATACATCTGAATACTCTCTCAGGATTGGAATATCTTATAGTTTTAGTTTATGTTCATTATTAATATGTTCTTCGTTAATTACAGTTACAACAAAGGCTTTACAATGATTCCGAACAACTCTCTTTAATTGCAAAGCAGAGATTTGTTTGATCACTATTTTCCTAGGAATTCCTGTTATGGTTATTGTTTCTCCTTCATTATTTACGCAAGTAAAAGTTTTATCGAAACAATTCAAAACTACTCTATGCTGTTCTAACTAGTCCATACCAATTAACATGTCATAAGAACCTAAAGGAAGTACATTTAGTGTCACATAGGTTTCAAACTGATCCATACTTACAGTACAATATTTTACAAAACTAATCACTTTTCTTTTTGCTCCAGTAGCTAGTTGAACTAACCATGACTTTGCAAATTTTTCTATTGATAAATTGCATTTTTATACTAAATCAAGAGAAATGTAACTCAGGCTAGTCCTTGGGTTAATTAAAATATAAATGGGTGTTTGATTCAACTTACCATCTACTTCCACCATGGAATTTTTATAATCTTATTGCTTGTTTTCCAGCGCTGCATTGATCCTGGGCATCTCCCTTGCTAAGTCACCAACAATCATCTCCTCCTGCACCGTATGAATGTTAGTGACAATCTTCTTTCTGTTAGGGCAGAATGATGCATAATGAGGTCCATTGCAATCCCAACACTTTACTGGTTCCTTACATTCATTATTCTTAATGTACTTGTTGTGATTATCAGCAGGTTCTTTATTTCTAGAGCCATTAGGGTTTGATTGTGAGTTACCTTTATTTCCTTGGAAATTCTTATTAGGAAAATTTCGTGTGTTATTATTCCTAAAATTGTGGTTAGATATGAAACCCTTCTTCTTATGTTCAAAATTATTAGACCTCTTAGCCTTCTAGTTTGACATGCTTTCCTATTTGCGGTTTCTGCTCATAGAAAAAATTTGCCTTTCGCATAGCCTCCTCAAAAGTTTTTGTATTATCGTATTCAATTCTGTCCTTAATGTGAAAAGGTAAACAACTTAGAAACTGTTGCACCTTAGGCTTCTCATCCACAATGTAAGGCACATAACGTAGTAAACATAAAAAATTACTGTTTAATTCTTTCAACGTTCATAGTTCCCAACTTCAGTTCATAGAATTCATTAGCTCTCTCTTCATAATATTGTTTCGATAGAAACTTATTTTTAAAGTATTTATTAAACGTACTCCAGTTAATTTTTTTTTCCTTGATACCTTTTACTCGTTCTAAATACTGCCACCAAATATCTGCCTTTCCAGTTAAGTTGTAAATGGAAATTCTTGCTTTTAGCTGGTTGGAGTAATTATAGATCTGGAAATACTTCTTCATTCCAGACAACCATGCTTTAGCTTCCTCTCATTTCTTAGTTTCACTATTGAAAGTTGGTGGTTTTATCTTCTTAAATTCTCTTGAAATTTCCTCACAAGGCTTAAATTTTATTTTTCTTGAATGGTAATTATCCTCACTGCTATCACTAGTGTACTAGTGATTCTTCCTGTGTGAATCACGATAAATTTCAAAGGACGAACTACTTTCCATTTTAGATTGTTTAGACTTTTTAGTTTTGTGTTGGTAGGATGTATTTTCAGATCCTATCTGTTTATCTTTTTCTTCACTCTGAAATTTTTCCATCAGTATCTGGTTCAACTCCTCTTGAGCTCTAAGAATTATTTCACTTTCTTTTTTGAGTGTTTCCATTTCAGTTCTTAATTCTTTAACAGCTTGTAATAATTCTGAAGAATTGTTAGTTATTTCTTCCTGAACTAGTTCTCTTCTAGAATTACTTTGTTCATTAAATGGGGACTCTTCATCTGCATATTCTCTGGGTCTTTCCATACCTGCAGTTCTGCAGTTCTAGCTCAGAAAAAATTTCTAGTGATAATATTACAAAAGAAAAATAATAATCAGTATGCATGCATTTTATTTATTATTTTTCTATGCAGGTTGAGCCACATTCAGGCCTAGTGTCTAAACATGTGCTCTGATACCATATGTAATACTCCAAAATTTCATAAAAATTTAAATTTTTTCCTATGACAATAAATGTTTACAGTTGTCTCTTAAGAGGGACATTTAACTGTTAACAGTTAACATATTAAGGTCCAAACTAGAACTAAAACTAATTCTTTTATTAATTTATGTGTCTGCATACTTAATTATTGGCTTTCATAATTCAGTATTAAAGATTGATTTAGCAGGTGATGATATGAAGTAACATGAGCTGAAACAACGGTTTGTTTACTATGTACTAAAGTTTGTTTCACTGTTTGTAATATGAAGGAAATTAGTTCATGTCCGAGGCTTACTTAGCTTTTTAGCTAATGCAGTGAAGTGATGCTTCTTGTACAGGTCTTTTTTACAGGTAAGACATTTTGTAATCCAGTTTCAGGATCGAGATTAATTATCTCATCTAGCATAAATAAAATGCTAGTATATTTGTTTAGTTTACAGCTTGAGCAAAATAAGGTATCGTCAATTCTGTATATTTACTTTTTTGTTTATTTGTTCATAAGCGTAAATACTTGGAAATTAAATCACAACATAGAAATAGATGTTTTCTATTTAGTTTTGACTATAACTTGTACATCATATTTTTATCCAATTATTGTTATATGAAGCCCTACATACAACTAGATCTTGCATAAATTTTGCAAACTAAATCTTGCATTATAATATTATTTATTACTGAGGTTATTTGTATGTATTTGTATCAACATTCGTTCGAATGTCACATAGGAAAAAATACCTAATTCTAAGAGTTCTCATCGTGTATTTAAGAAATGTCATTTATAACAATGAAAAAATTGAAATCAAGTAGAGTATAATTTCTTTAGCTGCCTATGTAATTACCAAATGAAAAATACAAAAATAAAAACATTATGTTGTTATATATATATATCGTATTACTGCTTTATTTAAAGGGATGAAGAGTTCATTACCTAATGAACCTAACTAACCCAAACCTCTGCATGACTTAATTTTCACAAAGAGATATTATATAATAGCTATAACCCTATTTAACCAAATCTAAACTATAATACTCTTGCCCAGGAATCATGCTAAGGATCTCTATACTTGCAATCTTTTACTTATAATCTTTTAACTAAAGTTCTAACATAAGATTAGGAATATCCTTTTTGCATAGCCTAATACTCATTTTAAGGATGTTTGTATAAGTCTCCAATAGTAACAAGGTTATAAAATCTTTTGCAGGTTTCACTTCATGCTCCCGAACTATAGAGTAAAACCCATATTATCAAATTCAAGGTGGAATCCATGTGGTGCTCA
Source organism: Pseudotsuga menziesii (assembly GCA_001517045.1). Classification (NCBI taxonomy): domain Eukaryota; kingdom Viridiplantae; phylum Streptophyta; class Pinopsida; order Pinales; family Pinaceae; genus Pseudotsuga; species Pseudotsuga menziesii. The sequence continues at coordinate 654,949 of LPNX010760889.1, read as the reverse complement.
ATTAGTGCATAGGGTTTTGAACATAGTAAACCCTACTAATGAAGTCTCCAAAACCCTAATTTTTTGCATTTTACCCTCCCTTTGCTACTGTGAAGTCGTCATAGGATCATGGCCTCATGGCCTTAATACCACCATTTTTTTTTATAAGAGTAATGGCCTTCAACTCCACTGAATAACTCGGTGAGTGGCCTTAACCCTTGCAATCGCCAATAGTACTCCTTGACTACTAGCAGAGTAGTCTCTGGTATTTATACTCATGACTTACTTCATGGAAATCATTGACAGTGAAGAGGTTGAGTTGGTCATTTCCTTCTATGTTGTTTTTCCCTTCTTCATCGAGGCCCTTCATATGTGTTTTTCTTGTCAGTTATCGTCGTGGTGTTTACCTTTGTTGGTTCCCTTCCCATCCTTCAATGCGGTGGTCTACTATAGGGTTGCAGGATAAAACTTCATGAACGTAAGCACAGGTTTAGGAACAAGTGACCTATTTCATTTTTTTATCTATTTAAATTGACTGTTAACTACTTTCCTTTTCCCTTAAACGAGAATGTAGATGCTAGATTATCTGCTGTTATTTAAATCTCTGAATGTGCAGAGTTGAAGGTAGAGATTTGAACATACGATTTCCAGCTAAACATGGAGGAAAGAGCTAGAAGAAATAGCTGCGAACTAGGTTGAAAACATGGCTCGGTCGGTTGGTAAGCCTCAGCTCCACGACCTGAGGTTTCTTATGTGGTACTATGTAGGGTTTGGATGATGATGTTTCACCGAGCTTCGACTTCCTTACTATGGCTATGTTGTACATTGTTTAATTAAAAAGGTTGTGTGGTCGTGACTTGATTGTTTTGATGATTTTCTAGTAAAGCCATTTGGCCGTAACTTTCTTACAGTAATTATTTTTTTGACAAGCCATCAGGTTGTGACTTCGTTGGGAAATGTTGTGGTTTTATTTTTAAAATAAGTTAGGGTTTTTAATTCGCATACTTGTTTTAAAAAGATAGCCATAAGTCTTGACCATTGGGTTATTAAGACTATTAATGGATAGAGACAGTTTGGTTTTGAATAGAGCCTGAGTCATTTTAATACATGTTGCAGTCTTTCAGGAATTATGGTATTCGATTCCAAGGTTTTTATATTGATTAAATTTGTATTTTATTTAAACATTAATACAGGGTTTCCTTTTTATGAAATGTTAGTAGAAGAATTGAAATTCTTCTTGGTTGTAGGGTTTTACCCCGTGGCCTAGTCTAACTTATTATTATCATAAATAGTATTAAGTTTAAGTTTTGGGTTATTATTATAACTGTGTTTATTTTTAATAAAATTCTACTCTGCTGTGTAAAAACTGATTTGGATTACTTCATTTATCTTTTCTTGTTTTATTGTATGTTATAATTAATAAACAGTATACTATTGTTTTCTGTGAAATTGTTATTTAATATAACGCATTTATGTTATAGACATTGTAATTGTAAAAATGAAGAATTTTGATTAATGATATTATGGGTAATACTGCAAAATAAACTATTCTGGAAAAGAGGAGGAAAAGAAGGTCATTGTTGACAGTTTCCCTAATTTAGGGTTTTGTATTTTTTTTATTTTTTTTAAAATCTCTACAGAGTTAATGTTTAACTATAATGTGTTTTGAGCTTGATTTTTACTTACAATAGTAATGAAATTACTTATGCGTTATTTCTAAACCTAAGTGATTACTATACTTCATTTTACTGTTTATAGGTTACTTCTATTTATGTTATTTTCTTGTTTTCTATAATGTTTAATAATTGTATGTATTTATAATATGTTAAGCTTATAAATAGTAATTATTACTGTGTTAAAAGGAGCACCATTACAGAGATTGTGTACTGGTTTTTAAAAGATCTTTCTTTAAGATAGTTTTGTTTATGTTTAAAGTAATGTAATCTAACTAAGAAAACTTCTGAAATAGAGAATCTTTCTTCTGATTATTCCTATAAAGAATCTGTACAAATTAAATAAACATAATCCTACATTCTTGATTTGATTTATCCATCAGAATTTAATCTCACCTACTGTACTAGAGTACTACCTTCTTGAAGGTGTGGAAAAATACAGTTACGTATTTTATTCATCAGTAAATTTAAATTAACCCTAATCATTCATTCTAATCCATATCTAATCCAGAATTCATCTATCTTTACACAACAAAAGATTTTCTCCAAGTAATTTTAATAATAGTTGAAACATACATATAAATATATTATTTCCTAAATTCATTCATTCTTGTTCCTAAGCTTGCATAGAGAAATTATAAATAAATTCTAGAACTTGGAAATATAGTAGAGGAGACAACAACTTAAGGAGCCCGTTCCTCCCAACCAACTCCTGAAGACAACTGAATTGCAAATCTTAGGACCCTAAGCCTGTCTACTGGTCCACCTGGTTGAAAGCACTAGGTGAGAGAATTGGTTTAGAAACCTTTGCAACTCCACAGAGTAATCAACAATAATATTTCTTCCCATAGTAGTAAGAACTTAGCTCAAATCAATTTCACTAGTTCAAGAATTCAACACTTATCACTCAAACACTTATGCTTGTCCCCTCCATCGAATTTCTTGTGCACTAATTTCCTTTAGAAATTTCAAAAGTAAAGAAATGAGCAGCCTCAGCTGAATTCAATGGAAAGTTTTATCAGCATGCCTAGGTCTTTTGGGTCATTTTTCACTTAATGAGCCGTGTGCTCTTATTCTACTTTCTTGGGGAACATGACCACATAAATAGGGAAGTTTCCTCCTGCAACAACTAGAAGTAGTTTGAGGATGCTGCTAATTTTCAATCTGCTCTCAACCTAGCCTATTCCACCAAGTGGCCAGTAAAACATTCATTTAACAGCCTCCTTAAGCTGTCATCTCATATTTCATTTATTAATTAATAAAATATTCAGTAATTACATGCAATTATCCTTGACCCCACTTGGTCATTAATTACAAACTTTATAATAAAATTAAAACATAATGTCTCCTAAAACATAAAATGTTTTTGCAATTTGGGGTATGTGACATACACAGCACCTTAAATATAACATCGTCCTCGATGTTATTTTATTCATCGTCCTCAGAGTTTCCTTGGAACAAAATTGGATATGTTTCCCGCATATGACTCTCCTATTCTCAGGTGGCTTCTTCTCGACTAAGGTTCTTCCATTGCACCTTCACTTTCCCAATGGTGCGATTCCGAAGCAAGATCTCCCGCCTTTCGAGGATACAATCTGGTTCCACCAGAAAATATCCTTCGGGTTCCACCTACACATCATTCCAATTTATAACATGAGTAGCATCATGTACATATTTTTGTAATGCAAAGATATGAAAAACATTATGAACCTTCAAATTTTGTGGTAAATCCAATTGATATTCCACCTATCCCATTCTGTACAGTATTTTAAAAGGCCCACAATATCGGGGTTCTAACTTAGCACAAATTCCTAACTTCAAAGAACTATTTTTAGGCCTTACCTTTATAAAGACATGTTCACCCACCTGGAACTCTTTCTGAGTTCATTTAAGATCTGCTTGACTTTTCTGTCTGTGTTGCGCAACTTTTAAGTTACCTTGCACTTGTTTGACAATTAACTCCATCTCCTTTAGTAGTTCAGGTCCTAGTACTAACCTGTTAACTAGGTTACTCTATGATATGGGGGTATTGCAATTTCTTCCATACAAAATTTCAAATGGGTCGTATCTTGCTGAAGCTTGGTAGTGATTGTTATAAGCAAACTCCACCAAGTGTAAGTAATCTTCCCATTTACCTGGATATTCTCTAACTTACATTCTGAGCATATCTTCCAACACTTGATTCACATTTTCAGTCTATCCATCCGTCTAGGGATGAAAAGAGGTACTAAAATTTAAAGTAGTATTCAGGCCTTTAAATAAAGACTTCCATAAATTACCCGTAAACTTAGGGTCTCTGTTTGAAATTATAACTTTCGGTATCCCATGTAAATGAAAATTTGTTTCATAAATATATCAGCAATATTAGCTACCTTGTAGGTGGTCTTTATAGGTATAAAATGAGATCCTTTACTAAGTTTATCAACGAATATCATTATCGAATCATTCAGATTCTGATTTCTAGGTAGACCTGTAATAAAATCAAGACTAATTATTTCCCATTTCCAGTCTTGCATTTCTACTTAGAGCATCAGTGACCTTATTTTCTTTTCCCTTAATATGTTTGATCTCGAAATCGTACTCTCTAAGGAAAGCTAGCCACCTAGCTTTCCTTACATTTAAATTAGGTTGATCCAACAAATATTTTAATCCCTTATTATCTGTCATTAACATAAATTTTCTTTTGATTAAGTGATGGCGCCACATATTCAAAGCATGTATGACGACAACCCACTCTAAATCATAGGTTGCATAATTTTTCTCATGAATTTTAAGCATACTAGACTCGTATGCAATTACGTGTACTTCTTGAGTTAAGACCCCACCTAGAACATCGTTGCATGCATCAGTGAATACGACAAAGTCCTTATTAGGATCATCAATTCTTAAGATTGGTGCAATAGTTAATAATGTTTTTAACTTCTTAAAACTTTCTTCACACTTTTGATTCCATTCGAATTTCTTCCCTTTATTCTGTAAAGAAGTTATGGGATTTGCGATTCTTGAGAACCCCTCAATGAATATTCAATAGTAACCTGCAATCCCCATGAATGATCGCACGTCAATCATATCCTTTGGGACTGACCAATCTTCAATTGATTTTATCTTTTCTAGATTCACTGAGATCCCCTCTTTAGTTACTACATGGCCCAAGTACTGTATTTTATCCTTAAATAAATCACACTTACTAAATTTAGAATAAAGCTGATGTTCTCTCAACTCTTGTAAAACAGTTTTTAAGTGCTCCTCGTGTTCTTCGTTAGAATTAGAGTAAATTAGAATGTCATCAATGAATACCACTAAAAATTTACCAAGATACTTATGCAATACATTATTCATTAAGCACATAAAGACAACGAGGGAATTAGTAAGCCCAAATGGCATGACAACAAACTCCTAGTGACCATATCTGGTCCTAAAGTTGTTTTAAAAATGTCTTCATCTTTGATTCGAACTTGGTGATAACCAGATCGTAAATCAATCTTTGAAAATACATTTGCTCCGCGTAGCTAATCAAATAGATCATCTATGTGGGGCAACGTGTATCTATTCTTAATGGTCATTTTATTAAGTTGCCAGTAGTCAATGCATAAGCGTAGAGTATTGTCCTTCTTTTTAACGAAAATAACAGGTGCTCCCCAAGGAGACACGTTGGGCCTTATATACTTTTTATCAATAAGTTCCTTTAACTATGATTTTCATTCATTTAGTTCCAATATATTCATCTGATAAGGGGCTTTTGAGCTGGGCACTGCACCAGGTACCAACTCAATAGTGAAGTCTAACTCCCATTTCGGAGGCAGTCCCAGAATTTTTTCTGGAAATACATCCAAATACTCCCTCAGGATTGGAATATCTTCCAATTTTAGTTTATCTTGATTATTAATATGTTCTTCGTTAATTATAGTTATAGTAAAGGCTTTACAACCCGTTCAAAAATCTCTCTTTAATTGCAAAGTAGAGATTTGTATGATAGCTATTTTCCTAGGAATTCCTGTTACGGTTACTGTTTCTCCTTCATTATTTACGCAAGTAAAAGTTTTATCGAAACAGTTCAAAACTACTCTATGTTGTTCTAACCAGTCCATACCAATTAACATGTCATAAGAGCCTAAAGGAAGTACATTTAGCATCACGTAGTTTTCAAATTGATCCATACTTACAATACAATATTTTTCAAAACTAATCACTTTTATTTTTGCTCCAGTAGCTAGTTGAACTAACCATGACTTTGAAAAAATTTCTACTGATAAATTGCATTTTTCTACTAAATCAGGAGAAATATAACTCAGGCTATCCCTTGGGTCAATTAAGATAGAAATGGGTGTTTGAATTAACTTACCATCTACTTCCACCATGGAAGTTTGATAATCCTCCTGCCTATTTTCCAACGCTGCGTTGATCTTGGGCATCGCCCTTGCTAATTCACCAACATTCATCTCCTCCCACACCGTATGAATGTTGCTAAAAGTATTCTTTATGTTAGGGAATACTTATGCATAATGAGGTCCATTACAGTCCCAACACTTTACTGGTTCCTTACGTTCATTATTCTTAATGTAGTTGTTGTGATTATGAGCAGGTTGTTTATTTCTAGAGCCATTAGGGTTTGACTGTGAGTTACCTTTATTTCCTTGGAAATTCTTATTAGGAAAGTTCCATGTGTTATTATTCCTAAAATTGTGGTTAGATATGAATCCCTTCTTCTTATGTTCAAAATTACTAGACCTCTTACCCTTCCAGTTTGACATGCTTTCCTATTTGCGGTTTCTGCTCATAGCAAGAATTTGGATTTCGCGTAGCCTCCTCAAGGGTTTTTGGATTATCATATTCAATTATGTATTTAATGTGAAAATGTAAACAACTTAGAAACCGCTGCACCTTAGGCTTCTCATCCATAATGTAAGGCACGCAACATAGTAAACTTAAAAATTTACTGTTTAATTCTTTCATGTTCATAGTTCCCAACTTCAGTTCATAGAATTCCTTAGCTCGCTCTTCATAATATTGTTCCAACATAAAATTATTTTTAAAGTATTTTTTAAAGGTATGTTGAGTCCATAATTGGTCCCTTTTTAACCATCCTTAATCACCTTTTCTGCCCTTGTTTTACACCATTCAGCATGTCAATCAGACCTGTTTTCCTCACTTTACTCCCTAAATTGCCAAGGTAAGACTGATTATTGTTTTATCTTATTAATGCTTATGATTGTGACAATTAAGGCTGTGTATCTCTCAAAATTGTGCTAATATGTTGTGATTTATGAATATAGCGTGAGATGAGTAGACTGCAGGAAAGCAGAGCTGAACAAGTCTTGAAACAAGGGGCATTCATGATTCAATAGGATCCTCAATCCTTCAATCATCAATTAAGGCACGTGATTCTTATGCAACCTTCCAGACAAAGCCGTACAGAGTAGCTGTAACAGAATGTGCTACGATTGGGGGATCTTCAGGATAGCTGCTCGAATATCATGGCAATCTGAGAAGATCGCCACTTCCGGGCTAGTCAACAGCTTTCTCTCATTTTCTATATTTGCACCATGCCACGCTTTGTAACAACAAGTGTTATTCAGGGCGCCTAAAGATCAGAGATCTTCAGGGCTGTCCTTTGTAATAGGATCCGATGTTATAGTCTGTATGTATAAAAGTGAGAAGCTGTCTCGACCTAGGGGGTTTTTGGATAATAAATAATTCATTCTTGTATTGACAGTGGAAGTAATCTGTGATCATTCCTTCTTTTAATACAAAGAGAAACCGCTAATTAAGAATCGAAGGATAATCCAAATGAAATACCACATAACGATCTAAACTTGGTGATATTATAGCACTATCACTAAAATTTTCTAACCAAATTCTGCTCTTGGCAAATAGTTTTTACCTCCATGAGAATGCTTTGACCTTAAAAGTCTTTTTAGTTATCATTTCATTGTTAGTAACCCTATCCTTTTACTCAATAATGTATGTAAACTATCAAATGATTAATTTTATACCTTTTGTGTCATATGTTCAACTTGTCCAAAGTTTTACTTTGGACATGGTTGAACTAATTATAAACTTTATGAATTCACTCATTCAGGCATATGCCTGTTGCTGGCTCACATTTCAAAGTTCGCTTTGATAGTATGATCTCTTATCTTTTTCTTTGCTCAATGGGACCTGGAATTTCTTCAGTTTGGGGGACTGTTGAGCCTTATTTTGTTATCATTTTTGGTATTAAAATAACACATTTAAATGCATATTATATTATCTTTCATGTATTTTATGTCATGCAGATCGTTATTCAGCACAAGGTAAGAACAAATTCAATGTTTATCCAACTTTGGTTATTAATATCATTTTTGTGATTTTATTAACTCAAATCTATATTATTTAAAGCATATTTGATATATTAATTAATATGTGTATTTGTTTGCGGGTTATGTAGTATGTTTGGGAAAATTAATAACAAGTAGGCATTCAGCTTACCATTCAGCCCGATCTATGCAATCACCGTCCAACTCACCTTCCAGTTTTTCCTCCATCTCGTTAATCAAGCTACGCGCTATCCATAACCGATTTCAGGCATTTAATGTTGAAACAGTTCTGCAAACGGCCTACTGTCCACGTGTTTGATGATTGAAGAAGCTCTCAGCCTAATATCACCATCACGTTGCTTATCACCCACATGTTCAAAGGGAAGAATGACTCCAGTATAGAAGGATTGGTCATCGCCTCCTCTGCTTAACCTCCGAATTATTACCAGTCTGCGCGCTTTGAAGAATGGAACGACCTGCCCACCGTGTGCTCTCATTTTTTCAACACCACACCGTCAGTTGTGCTAAGGAAGGGGCTACAAGCCACATCACACACGTTGAGGAGATATGTTCACATTGAAGAATGAGCTCTCATTCTAGAGACTCGCTACTGTGTATTCTTTGTTGCCCAACGTGTCTCCATCAACCATGCTAGAGAGGGAGCCTGCATGCCATGTTTGAAGAAAACTAGACTTACGCCAAACAAGGGATGTGCCTATGCGTTGGCCTAAGATTTATTATATGCCTTTATGATTGACAAAGTTTAGAAACTAGTCGACCACTAAAGGGTCGACTTGCTCATCTATGTAAACAAATATATAAACCAGCCTCTGCGTGAGAGCTAGGGAGCTGATAATTTTACTAGTTCATGCTATGATTTTTATTTTCTTCGGCACACTGTAATTTTGTTCCATATTCTGAATAAAAGTCTATACATTCTATTTTTCATGGTTTCGTTTGCATAGGCGTTAGGTAGGCATCCCCTGATTGCTGAGAGGGCCCCTCAACAACTAGGCACTTCCATGTCCATACGTGTTATTGTTATTTTCTCTTTCATAGATAAGTAGTTTTGTTTTAATTTGTTCATGTGATTATGTTACTATAATTGTCCATTTATTTACTTTCTGTGACATATGTTTGTTGTAGTTAATGTAATTTACATTATGTTGTTAATGTAGTCTTTGCCTATAGAATTAGAGTGACCGGTCACGTGTAGTTTGTTTTAAGATTTCCTTTTGGTTAAATGCTTAATGTTATATTTATAGATAGATAAAATTTAGTTAGTCTTAGGTATGATTTGTTGTTAGAATTAGTTTCGTTAACTTTTGTTTAAATATACATTAATTCAGCAGTGTTTCAGTTTGTTTTATTTTATAATAGAAACAATCTCTTCCTACCCATAGATTAGTAATCCCTTTTGATTATTTTAATTATTAATTAAGCTTAAATTCTGTCCTTTATGCATCTTGTTTTCATATGCACAAAATCAGCTGATAATTAAATCATTTAGGTATGTTTTTATTATTTTCTATATACAACCTCTCATTCGGACTGTGTGTTTGGACTGTCATTCGGACCTTCCTTCCAGACCGTCGCCCAGCCTTCCATCCGGCCTTTAGTGTTCTTAGTTTATTTTTTAACCTCTTTTCAGTTTTATTTCTTTGTCTTTTTTAATTCTGTTATGTTTTGGTAATTACGTAATAGTTACATCAGCCTCTAGGACCTTAGGTTAGATTATTTTAAAGTACTCATTAAAATCCCTTTTTGTATTTATTTTCAATCAAATCATGTTTTTGAATTATGATTTTATTTTCTTCTTTTGACTTTGATTTCCTCATTTATCATCGTTGTAATATTTGATAATTGTATTTCTGGTTTAGTTTAATTCATCGTTGTTTATATTGAATTTAGGGTTAGATATGTTAATTTCTGGAAAATACACCAATACTTTGTAGATTGATACTAGTATAGGATTTGTTCCTTTAATTGTATGTTTACTAAAAAACGCTTATAGGCTAAAGAATTACAGAAGTCCTCTTAATTAAATTTTCTTTATTAAGTTTTCTACTTGCTTCTTTATTTATTTTTTTCTACTTATTCATAAATTAGAGCTTTCTCAGTTTTTGAAGTTGTTTATGAAAGTTTTCCCATTCTTAGATTAAGAAGAAGAATAGTTAATTAATGAGTAGTCTGATATTATTCTAGTATGATGTTTTGCTTTAATCACATTAATAATTAAATTTTTAGGAGTTTGACTCGGTTTTTATTTTTGAAAGATTTTTCAATCTTTTGTTTATTAAAATATTTCTACAACGCCCTAGGAACCCCTCTACCTTCACATATATTTTGTAGCAACTCTAAGCCTACCAACCCTGGTCAATAATTAAATATTACGTGTATTTAAGATAATAGGACACACCCAATAGTATGCTCATTTTTTCTCTCTTTCTCATCCTTTTAAATTAAGTGTAGTAGTTGCAGCATCCATGGAATATGTAATGTACCTATGGAGTTACCTAATGAGATAATTCTATGTAGTCATTTTTATTAAATAATTCCCATGTGGTGTGAAAATAAACAATTCTAATAAGGCTTACTAGAAAGTTTTTCCTACTAGAATGTTTCTTCTCTAGAAAGTATCGAGAAGGCTCCACCTGCTAGAAAGTTCCTTCTCTAAAAAGTATATATAAGGTTCCACCTACTAGAAAGATCCTTCTTTAGAAATTACCTAGAAGGTTGGATAGAAACAATATAAATGAGTAGAAGCAATGGAAATATATGTCTTGTGAGTATACCAAATGTGATATTTATAGCGAGTATATACCATGTGGAGTGGTTCCTTCCATAAAGAATAGTGATGATGTTACCCTACCTTAAGGGTTATTTCCATATTCTTGTTTCCATTCTCTTGTGGATGTATTTTTGTATATTTATGAATTTAAAGAGTTTATATTGTTTGGGATTAAATTTTTTGGTTAAGGAACATGACAGAATCCCCAAAATTATTATAAGTTATACAGATCCAATTTTCACTAGTAATTTTTGGAAGGAAATATTTTCTTCTATGGGTAATCGATTCGCTCACATCTCCTCTTACCATCCACAATCTGATGGAAAATATTTGATTGTGAATAAATTCATAGAAGGGTATCTACATTGCTTTGAATATGATAAACAAACACAATGGGTCAAGTGGTTTCCTTTGGCAAGTTGGTGGTACAACACACCCTTCCATATTTCATAAAAAATATCAGCATTTTTTGCACTTTATGGATATCAACCTCCAACTATCACATCATCCTTGAAATGGAAATATAAGCTCCAATAAGTAGAGGATCGCATAGACCACCAATAAGAGGTTCTCCAACTATTGAAAGAAAACTTGGATATAGCACAAAATAGGATGAAATAACAAGTGATTAAACATTGTAGTGAAAGGAAATTTGAAGTAGGGGATTGGGTATTTTTAGGCCACAGCCATATAAACAGATGTCCCTCAAGAAACAAAATAAGGACAATAAATTATCACCAAAGTACTATGGTCCCTATAAGGTGTTATGAAGGATTGTAATTATGGATTACAAATTGGATTTTTCTCCATCTTCATCTATACATCCAGTACTCCATGTTTCTTTCCTAAAAGATAAAAATGGTGACAAGATCCCAGTCTAGAATATTTTTCTATAGAATGATGAAGAATCGAAATTCATACTAGAAAATGAAACAATCCTTGACACACAGATGAAGACTATGAAAAATTGAGCTATTTTTGAGAACCTTGTAAAGTGAAAGAAATTTCCAATAAAAGAGGTGACATAGGAATATGAGCTCTTCACAGAAAAACATCCACAATTAATCAAGTGTTGAGGAAAACACTTGTTTCAAGGGAAGGGGAATGATAATTTGTAGCTATTATGACATTACAAATATATTATTATATTGGAATATTTTTTATTAGTTGCCTAGGACCTTAAATGTAATTGTAACCTTTATCTCCTATATATACCAAGGAGACCTAGATTTAGTGACCATCTCATCCTATCTCATGGATTTGATACATTGTAAATGGAGATTTCCCCATAATGAGTCTTCTTATTCATCTAGTTATCTCACTCCCAAGATGTTGTATAAATCTCTCTCTTATTTTTGGATTTAGTGTATAATAGGACATGGTCATCATAACCCTGTCAATTTGAAACAAATCTTACTATGATATTTGAAAATCTATAGATATAGGTACATAAACTAAAGATATATGTAGTGAAAATCAAATAAGCCATCAACATATTATGTAACAAATGAATAACATAGATTATTACACAAGAAATCGGAACAAAATATAATAAGAATGATATATTTCATGTAACATAAATGATTGGTGGAGTACAATATTTAAGGGAAACAATTTGAATTAGTGTTAGAGGCAATTTGAATTGTCCATACAATCGATTGAGATGAGTTATGATTAACTAGAGGAAAAGACCCATTAGTTATCCATGTGAACTCTTCTAAACTAAGATACACTGACACAACACTTCACAATTACTAGTTATCTAATTGAGTGCTTAGTTAACTTAATGAATATTTAGTTAACTGACTAAAAGAGTGTGAAAAAACCCTAGTTATGTCAAAATAAGGAAGTAATGGATAAATTAGGGAATGGATGGTTATTTAGGAGTTGAGTTAGAAAATTACTCTCAACTACCAACTAAGGATGAACTCTATCATTCCTAAAATCAAGGAAACACTCCCTAAATCAAGGGAGGCACCCCCAAATCTAGAAATGATCTTAGATTAGTTGATATTGGTCATTAGGGTTTTGATTTAAGTGGCATATAAGGTGATTAGAGACCCTTATAGTTCATAAGAATATCTATGGTGACTCGAGTGGTAAAAATGTGTGTGGTTTAGCACTCGAGATTCATGAAATCAAGGTTTAGGTGAAAAGAAAGGAGAATGATTCTATGGAGATATATTTAGATATAACACTCCCCCCATAATCCTAAATTAGATGAAAAGGAGAAAAATGGGCCCCAACAATTTGTACCCATATTAGGTACCCATGTACACACAAAAATATTCTATAAAAGTTGGGAAAGAGGGGAAAAAATGCATGGGAAAAACCCCCATAAAAGAGAATGTAAAAGAAGATAATAGGGCCATAAGGTGCATCCTCAAAAGCTGAATTCACTCCCAAATAATATCTCAACTGATTAAATAGCTTCTTGGTAAAGGAATTGGTGAATATATTTGCAATCTACTCGGAGGAAGGACATAATTGCAAATCTATGAGCCAATCATGGATCATCCCTCTTATATAGTGCATATCGATCTCTATGTGTTTGGTCTATTGTCAATGAACATGATATCTTGAAATTAGAATGGGCCCTTGGTTGTCACAAAAGATGATATTAGGCCTCTAGAACTCTATCCCAAACTCAATAAGGATGTGTTGAAACATTCATTACAAATTTGTACTATGCTTCCTTTTTCGATAATGCAATAGTGACTTGTTTTTTATTGAAACAAATGAACCCTAAGCCCAAACTGAAAAAATTCCCTGAGGTGGAGTTGTGGTATGTCCCATCGCCAGCCCCATCAGAATCTGTGTATCCAAATAGATGGAATTTCCAAGTTGTTGCATGGTGGATCCCATAGTCATATCAACCATTTACATATTAGAGTATTCTTTTGGAATCCTTCCAATGTAAGTAATGTGGTTCCTACATGTATCTATATATTCCCCTGACTCCAAAGGAGATATATGGCCGATTGTGTGTAAGGTAAAGAAGACTCCCAACTAATTGTTGATACAAGGTACAATCAACCAAATGTGTACTACCTCCACATTCAAGTTGGATTCTGGAAAGAAAGGGGAATGGGGTTGGTTTGAAATATTCCATTTTGAATTTGATAAGGAGATATTTTGCATACTTAGATTTTTCTACAATGACTCCCAAATCTGATTGGGTGATTTTTAGTCCAATAAAGCATTCTAACAAACCTAAGTTTTTCATGCCAAATCTATCATTCAAGGCAGATTTGAACCATGCAATCAAATTTCTCTAACTGTTTTATATAGTTTATGGAAAATTTTGGCAAATATTTAGAGTAAACTTTTTTCTATCCAATGGAATTTGGGCGAATTAATTTAGAAAAAAATGGGAATTGGTGAATCTTTTTTTTTGGGGGGTGTAAAAAATAATCCCATGGGATTAATTTCACCCCTAGAATTTTCTTATTGGTAAGGGAGTGGTATGTATTTTTTATTTGTTTAAATTAGTGCAATACATGACACATCCAACCTAACAAAAACTTGTAAAATTATAAGTAGAGAAAAAAAGAGTATATTCAAAACCAAGAACTAAACACATAAGAGAAATTAAAAGTGAGCAAATGTTTTTGCAACTTTGGGTTGCTAGCCATTCATACTAAAGATATCTTTGTAAATACGAAGCTCATAGTGCCATGTTTTTATTTTGGTGAATAAAACCAAAAAGTATGAAATCTATAACTTGTCCTTGAAACAAACTCTTAGAAAAACTAGTAACTAAGATAAGAATATACACCTAACAACTAATTGATTGTTGGTATTGGTGAATTTTAAGTGTAAAGTAAAGAAAATATACTTTAATGTTTTTTTATCTAGTTCTTAAAGAATCAAAATGTAACTAAAGTAGACATATTAGCTACCTTTATAATTAATTATTAACTTAATCATTTTTCTGTTGTGATCTACGTGAAATGATGAAATTTTTTATGTTGTGGTCTAAGTGAACTGATGAAATAAACACAAGATGGCCCTAATGGGGAGATACATGCATAAATTAAATTATCAAAAATGAAATCAATACCTTAAAGGAAAAACGATTTGGTAAAACTTGGCCATCATGAACTTTGTAAAATGTTAAAAATGTGTTTGGATTGAACCAAAATTGCAATAATCGAAAAGAGATTGAAATACATTTATATTGTATATTATTTATCAAAATGAAAAGACATTGAAATACATTTATATTGTATATTATTTATCAAAATGAATGTGGCTTTAACTAGTTGGTTGAATTTAAACTATTTTTTGTAACCCCTCAGAAAGATTGTGAAATAGGTTTCTTCCCTACCTCAGTCAATATTTAGGTGCAATTGTTTTGTGAAATCGAAATGGAAAATGAATATATAACATGTACACTAGAAACCACTTTAAAAATTGGTAATTTGAAATATCATATTCATCTACGTGAAATGATGAAATTTTTTATGTTGTGGTCTAAGTGAACTGATGAAATAAACACAAGATGGCCCTACTGGGGAGATACATGCATAAATTAAATTATCAAAAATGAAATCAATACCTTAAAGGAAAAACGATTTGGTAAAACTTAGCCATCATGAACTTTGTAAAATGTTAAAAAAGTGTTTGGATTGAACCAAAATTGCAATAATCGAAAAGAGATTGAAATACATTTCTATTGTATATTATTTATCAAAATGAAAAGAGATTGAAATACATTTCTATTGTATATTATTTATCAAAATGAAAAGAGATTGAAATACATTTCTATTGTATATTATTTATCAAAATGAATGTGGCTTTAACTAGTTGGTTGAATTTAAACTATTTTTTGTAACCCCTCGGAAAGATTGTAAAATAGGTTTCTTCCCTACCTCAGTCAATTTTTAGGTGCAATTGTTTTGTAAAATCGAAATGGAAAATGAATATATAACATGTACACTAGAAACCACTTTAAAAATTGGTAATTTGAAATATCATATTCATCTAATTAAGAAGATGGAAACTATAGTACCACTTAGAAATCAATTTATATGGCAGAACTATGTAAGCTAGAATGCATATCATTGGAATCAAAGAAACAAACTCAATACTTAGAACAACTTTGGAGAACAAATATCAAAACCATTCCAAAACAATGATTCAATCAAATGGCTACATAAATCTACTCATATACCTAAATTTTCATTAAGTCCTTAATACATACATGGACCTTATGTTTATAGGCTCAAATTTTGTGTAGTTTAAACCTCCATATAGGGTAACAACTAAGTTTGTGTTGAAGTCATATCATGAAGAAAAAAAACTACCCTACTTATAAGTGATTACAAGTTCAAATATACATATTTATACATGAGATGAGTGATGATTTATCAATTGAGATGATCTATACTGATCAACCATATTTGCATAGTCTATGGGGATGATCACTTCCACTATAAATCCCCATTCTGACCTCTTTATTTTGAACATGGTTCATGTGTATATATGTAATTATCCCTTGGTTTTAATTCAAATATTATATTATGGATATAAGTAATGTGCATATGTAAAAATATGTGGTCATATAATTTGATAATCAGGGATAGGGCTAAGATCCAAGTAGAGAATATAAATATATAGTTGAGCTATAATCATGTATGATATAATTATCCAATGAATTAATATAAAATAAATCATGTGAATGGACTTGGGCAACATGAGGACAGGATATGAATTAACAAGTGGAAGAGAGAAAAAAGCAAGAGAAACATGAGCACATGGCACCCAAGAAACTCTTCCTATATCATAAACTAAGTGGCATGCCAATGTATGTCATGAGAATAGAGTTCAACGCATTGCATTCCCATGCACATTATTATTTCACTATAAATGTTATATTTTGTACCTATGCAATTTCCTTCCTTAAACATTCATTATTCTACTATGCATTCATTGTCATACTAATTTTTTTTGTAATCATCTATATGGATAACGCTACTATCTAAGACTAAATATGGTCAAATAATTGTGTGAAATTTTCTCTAGTTGAGTTGGCAAGGTTGGGTTAAACTAATTTTCATTTATTGAGATTTTCCCTACATCCACAGAGAGGTGGTAGTGAAGAGAACAAACAAAGAAAGTTGAGGAATTTAATTGAATTCTAGACAAGTACATAGGTTCGTGAGAATAGGCCCTCATCCCAAAGAATAATTCTATAAAGGGAATATATGTATGTTGGAAATATTGATGTCATTGATGGTAAAAACAAGGGGATATTGAAGGTGTCCAAGATGAAGATTGTTGGAAATATTATGTAATTGATACCATTTCTTTGAAAGTTTTTTCCTATTAATACCTAGATCGTACAGGATCATATGATATATGGTTGAAGAGCTTATTCTGGTACCTTTCCAATGTTATATGACATTCCCTATAACTCCATAGGAATGAGGATATATGAAGTGTTAAAATAGCCCTGCCATAGTGTTAAGTCAGACCTGACAGGATATTTAACAATGCTAGGTTGGCTAAAAAAGGTGACTTAAAAGCCCCATAAATAAGAGGGTGTTCATTATCATTTTCTCATTCATTCATCACTTGGTTATATCCTCTTAGGAAGTGCACACTTGTAAGAATACTCGAAGATGTGTCTCTTGAATGGTTTTTAAGGTTATTTTGAAGATGTTTGCTTGGGATTTTTTAGGATATTTAAAGATGTAATCTATTCTTCTTGGATGGAACTTTCACTGTTGGGAAGAGGATTTTATAGCTTTATAAGAGATGTGATCTTGGAATATTTTCTAAGGTTTATTCTCTAGATGAGGCTCATGTATAAGATGACCATGCTAGATTTTAGTATTGGTTTGAAGATGATCTTATGACAGATTATGGAGCAAATATGAGGTAAGTTATGAAGTATATTTGAATCATATTGTGGAAAATATATGAGGTAGTCTATGTCAGGTATATGTGTAGTAGATTATGGAGCAAATCTAAGGTAGGTTATGAAGCATATTTGTAGCAGATTATGGAGAAAATGTGAGGCAAATTTACGAAGCAGATTATGGAGTAGATCTTGTTGTTGTATTTGTAACTTCAGAAAATATTTTGATGTATATTATCATTGTATGTTGTTGTACCCCGGTTGGGGATGTGTGTTACCCCTTTACAGGATGTCATCATTGTGTATGGTCACTGAGGTAAACCCTCCATTGTAAGTTGGGGCAATAGTCCCCATGTTAAATAAATTAAAATGTATTTATGTGTATTCTTAGGTAGTTTGGCCCCACAAGTAACATGGGAAACCTAGTTGTTGAGTTAACTAACTCAACGGAAGAATATAAATACAGAGGTGCCCTCCTCATTTGTGACACACTTCACTTGCTCTCTCATGTGCGCTTTAGGAGAGAGAAGAAGAGGAGGGACAGAGAGTTGTTGCGGAAATATTGTTCTTGGGTTATTTTATCTTGTCATCTTATCTTTGTGATAGAACTATTCTAAGGAAGTTTTTGGGGTTTTCTCCTTTATGGTTTTCCTGATGAAAATCTATGTGTCTTGTGTATCTTATGTATATTTGATGTATTGTTGTGCTTGTTATTATTTTAGATAAATATCCTAAGTAAATTAACTTAGAAAAACTAACATGGTATCAAAGCCACCCTGAAATAAGGCAATGTGCAACCGAAATACATCTACAATGGAAGCTACTGGAAATTAGGGTTTCATGCTTGAAAACCCTAGAAGATTGAATTTAGTCATCTTAGAAATTTCACTATAAAGTGAGATTGGAGAAGGTTCAGAATCCGAAACGTTTACAATCCAAAGAGAAATTGTTTTTCTACCTTCTGTAAAGTTTAGGCCTCAGATTCGCTATACTTCAAAAGATGTGGTTCCTCTAAATCAGGGTTCCATTCTCCTCCAGTATATAGTCATAAACAGGTGACCTAGTTAGAATTTCTATATATCGGGCTAGGAAGGTCCAAACTAAATTTAGAAATATGTTGCAGGAAGGGCACAGACTTTAGTTTCTTTGGTTTTCTCTTCAGACCCGGAATGTGAAATAGTGACATGTGGAAGTCTATACAAGTTCACTATGATAAGCAGTCCCCAAAATAGTCACCTTGGGAAACTCAACATAAGGCCCACTTGGTGAATGCATTTCTACTCTAACATGTTGGATTGGAAAGAATAAATATCAGGCTATCTCATTGAGAATTTTTAGACTGTAAGGAGCCAAAACTTAGGATATTTAACAGAAGCAATATCAAAAAAATTTGCAGAACAAATTGGAAAAGTATGGATTCCTGTTCCAGGAGCTTCCTACCACTGTTTTCAGAAAAGGAGTACATTGGAAGGAGTACCAAGTTTGAAAATTAGGGTTTTCTGACAAACTCTGGATCAACCAGCTCTAGAACTAGTTCGGACACCTCAAATCGGTAAGATCTAAATCTTTTCTATTTACATTTGAGGTTCCCATTTCAATATGAATAATCACACCCAGCTTGGTGAAGCTAACAACTTCCAAGTATAGAGTATAGGACCTCCATTATCCTTGAATAAAATGACATGGATCAGTACTTTAGTAAGGAAGTTCTAAGAACCTGAGAGATATGAGGTTAATTCTAGAGCCAAGAGAATCATTGCAGATTCTATTAAAGATCATCTCATTCCTCATGTGTCACCCTTGAAGACACCAAAAGTAAGTGTTCGATGCTATGATGAAGCAATCGAAGAAGAAGAGATTGTTATAACCATATCGAAATGGCCTCCCAAGATCATGGGATTCATTCATTCGAGGAAGGTGTGCCAGAAGGAAGTTGATTACCTTCAACGGAATCTAGGAATAATGCACACAAGAAGAAGCTTGAATCATAATAAGAGAAAAGAAGATGGGAGAAACCGAAGATTAAGCTCTCACGAATCAAAGAAGAATGCTCAAGCGATGAGGAATATGCAGGACTTAACTCAAGAAGAACCTCTTATCCATCTCAGCATTTGGATAAGAAATAATGCAGTTGTGAATGAAGAAGATGATGAAGTTGAAGTCTCGAGAAGCATTAGAGGAAATTTCAACTCAAAATGGGCCTTTCAACCCTAATTCAAATTCCATGTCATCATGTGTTAGCCAATGAAATTAATTTAAATTTGAAATACCGTATAAGTCTTAAAAAAATTCTAATATAAATTTGCGAATAGGTATCATAAAAAAAAGTAATTTATTTGTTCGTATTTTTGACATATCTCCCTGTTTTTTTACTCACATTTCGAGCGGGAGAGCTCCCTAGATGAAGAATTGTATTCTGTATCCAACGAGTACCCACTCTACATACTTTTGATGAACCCCGCTACACAAAAAACAAGAAATACCTGAAAAAACGTGATGATGGCATCATCATCACATTTTTTTGGGTATTTCTTATTTTTAGGGTAGCGGGGTCCGTCAAAAATATGCAGTGTGGGTACTCGTTGGATTTGGAATTTAATTTCGCATCCAACAAGCTTTCCTAATCAAAATTTGAGTAAAAACACATGGAGATATGTCAAAAATATGAACAAAAAAGGTAGTTTTTTTTCTTTTCTTCTTCCAAAATTAATAAAAATTATTCTATTATTTTATTATTTTCCTTAGGAGGCCCATTTTGAGTTGAAATTTCCTCTAATGGAGTCTACCCACCAAACTAATAAAGATAAGTATTCAATTGTCATTTCATGATATCGTTTGGTTGTCCACTTGTTTATATTCAATTGATGTGTTATGCATGTTTGAGTATTTGCACTACTGAATTGATGGGTAAGAAGTCAATGATGTTGTACAAAATTCCATTGCTACTTATATAGATTGAAACCTATATGTTGGCATATTAGGAGTAGTACACACTCTTAATAACATTGGGGTAGAAGGCATCTATAAGTTACCGTATGTGTACGAGATATGGATGAATGTTGTAGCATTTGATAAATATAGTTGCATGACTATGTGACATATATTTGTCACTATTAATATGTTTTGTAAATTTTGAGATGTTTCTAATCATGTAATTGAACTTGAGATGTAGATCATTCTGAAGAAAAAGTAACGACAGTTCAGAAGAGGAACCTGAAGCTTCCCGAGTCAAAGACACCATGGCGAAAGAAATAGCTTTAGAAGAATATAAAGAGAATGGTAGATCCACCTCAAGAGATGAAGACCATCATGGGCATGAGAGTCATCCAAGATGAAGAATAGCATTATGAGACTTTCAAATAAAGTAAGAGGCCTCAAACACACTCCATTTATGTGACATTGTTGAGCGACATCATTGATGCAGATCCTTCCAGCTGTGAAGAATTATCCAAGAAGAAATGGAAGGAGACTATGATCAAGAGTACCAGTTGATCAAGACGAATGATGTCTAGGATGTTGTTTCGAGACCTGGAGGGAAGTCCGTAGTGGTCTTCCATATGGATCTACAATATCTAGCTTGCAGTAGATAGCAATATAGTGGGATACAAGGCAAGGTTCGTAGCACAGGGATTCTCACAGAAAGAAGGCATAGACTACGAGGAGACATTTGCACCAGTTGTGGGGTCCACTTCCTTAGATCCATACATGTAAGTATGATATGCAAGATACACCAATTGGATATCAACACAGCATTCTTGAATGGTGTAATCGAGGAGGAAGTGTACACAGAGCAGTCACTGGGAGTCGAGACACATGACAGGCAGACTCATGGGTACAAATCAAAGAAGGCCTTATACGAGCTCAGAAAGCACCCATGGGATAGCACATACAGTCACATTAGGAGCTTGAAGATCACCTAGAGTTATGAAGATATTAAGCTTTGCTACAAGGTTGAAAATGAAATCCTATAGAAGATGACAAGCACACAGATAGGTGTAAGAGGAAATTTTCAACAAATTTCAACAAAGAGGATCTTGGAATTCTGTGACCTTAGATGGATACATAAAATATGAGTAGCATAGGAAGATACTTGTCACTCCAGTACATAATGTTTCAATACATAAAGTCCAAAATACAGAGGGAGGATGATACTCTTCTTCATAGGGAGTGACTGCAAAAGATCCTAAAGTTCAACATGGTACAGCAGGATGGATAGCTTACTGATGGCCCTAGGATTTACTAAGAGTAAAGCAGATCCCAACCTTTTATTCAAGGTTGAAGGTGGAAACCAATGATGCTCCTGCTATATGTCGATGACCTGTTCTTGACAGACGAAGAGAAACCCATTAAATATGCAAGAAGAAGACTTGCTACAGAGTTCGAGATGAAAGACTTAGGGATGATGCACTACTTCTTAAGTGTGGAGGTGTGGCAGAATGCAGATGGGATTTTCCTTGGTCAAGGAAAGTATGTTTGTGAATATTCTGAAGAAATTTGGAATACTGGACTGCAAGGAGATAGCCACACTTATGGCATCAAACTTGAAGCTTTTGTGTGATGCTTCCATTAGAGGAAATTTGGGGTCTAAAATGGGCCTTATCAGAAAACGATCCAACAATAAATTCTTGTGAGTTGGAATTTAAGAACCAATAGAATTTCAATAAAATGAGTCAACCATAATAGTTGAATTGACATATTTGTCATAAAAAAACTACTTTTTTGTTTGTATTTTCAACATATATCCCTGTGTTTTTACTCAAATTTCAAACAGGGTGGCTTGTTGGATGTGGAATTTAATTCTACATCCAACGATACCCACACTGCATACTTTTGATGGACCTCGCTACCCCAGAAACAAGAAATACCTAAAAAAATGTGATGATGATTTGGGGTAGCAAGGTCCGTCAAAAGTATGTAGTGTGGGTACTCGTTGGATGCGAAATTGAATTTCGCATCCAATGAGCCCTCTTGATCGAAATTTGAGTAAAACAACATGGAGATATGTTGAAAATACGAACAAAAAAAATAGTTTTTGTCTTTCTTCCTCCAAAATTAATAAATATTATTTTATTACGTTTAACTATTATTTTATTGTTTTCCTTAGGAGGCCCATTTTAGACCTCAAATTTCCTCTAATGATCAGAGTCAATTGATGCCATGATGTATCGTCATATGTTTGGCTCATTGATGTTCCAGACAAATACATGCTTTGTTGTGAACACCCTAAGCCAATACATGTTCACCTGGTTGCAAATCATGTATTGAGGTACCTAAAGGGTACATTTGAGTATGGGATCAAATATGATATGAATTAGAATACTAACCTGCACGATTGTTTTGATTCGTATTGGGAAAGTAGCACCACTAAGAATAAGAGCACTTTGGGTTACTTGTTCATTTTGAGATCCAATATGGTTTATTGGTTTGGCAGGATTCAGTCCTACAAGGCGCTGAGTATAGCCGAGGAAAACTATGTTGCCACTTGCCCGGTTATTTGTGAGGTAGTATGTTTCTTTTGAAAGCTACTATTTGATTTGATTGATATTAATTTCATTTTTTGTATGATGCATAGAGGAGTAGTGAAGCTCCAGTATGTGATCTAGATCGAGACCTCTCGGAAGAGGGAGTGATGAGTTCTAGAATAGTTGGTGAGACAGGTCGTCTGAGCATAAAATCCTTGCAGAGCTTATAGGTTTCGTAGATGTAATCAGTCCTGTAGGTTTTCCTCAGATGTAATCAGTCCTGGTGAAGCTTGCAAGTTATACTTGGACGTAATTAGTCATGATGTGATTCTATGCTTGAAATATCCAAAGTGAAGCTCGAGTACTTCAGAGAAGACATGGTGTGATCCAGAATGAGACTTCTAGAATAGCTAGAGAAGACAAGTTGTATGAGCGTAATATCCTGGTGAAGCTCGTAGGTTGATCAAACATAATCATTCCTGTAGGTTATCCTTGGATAAGTCCTGGTGAAGCTCGTAGGTTATCCTTGGATATAATGAGTCATGATGTGTTCTATGCTAGAAATAGTTTATGCATGATATCTCACATGGGAAATGAGAGTGTTTTTCCAAGAGGGAAAAATATTGGTGTAGCAAGTTGCTCGGATGTAATCAGTCATATGATGGGTTATCAGAATGTAATATTGGTCCCTAACTTGGTACGTGGGTTATTCTAATGTAATACGCCTTGTGGGTTGTTTGAGTGTAAATATTGAGCCCTGACATGGTACACAGGTTATTCAAACGTAATATGTCCCAAAGGTAGTCTGAACAGAAAATATCATGGACGCATGTTATTCAGATGTAATTCCTTGAGGTTGCCTAGAAGAACGTAAAAATGTCCTGGTGTAGCAATTTGTTGGGTTGTAATTAGTCCTACCATATATATGAGATATATGAATTTCCCATGTTTATATGATAGGGTCTTGAAGCACAAGGAGGTGCACCTAGGAGGTTCTACTGATAGAACACAGGTTGGCCGTGCAGAGATGTAATGCACTTAGTTGTGCTCCTTGAAGGTTCTCACATAGTGGTAGATGTTGGATTGTCTTGGTGACATCTTGACATGTTCCTATGTTGATAGAACGAATGTTTATGCATCTATGTTATTTGTGTGCTTTGTTTTGTTTTGTGCAGGACAAAAGAGATGATCTAGATCCGATGAGATGATAGTAGAAAACATAGGTTATTGCATTGGCAATGTAAAGAAAGTCTTGAACTGTACCTACATGATGACGAAGAGATGATGGTAGGAAACACCAGTTGTTGCAGTGGCAATGTAAAGAAGGTCCTGGACTGTACCTACATGATGATACAATGAGAAGATGATAGGAGACACAAGTTAATGTAGTGGCAATGTAAAGAATGGTCCTGGTCTATACCTATGTGATGGGTTACTCATGGATATGATGAAGACCTAGATGAGGTATAGGCCTACGTCCAGCATGAAAAAGGATTGGCTCTGTAGAAACTTCCTATGAGGGATAGATGCGGCATATTGGACAAGATGAGAACAATGGAAGCAGCGACGATGATGACTAAGTGACGATGACCAGATGTGTTGATGACTATTGCAAGAGAATACCTTCCTAGTTAAGAGGGAGTGTTGTTGTATTTGTAACTTCATAAGATATTATGATGCATATTATCAGTGTATGTTGTCGTAACCCAATTGGGGATGTGTGTTACCCCTTTACGGGATGTCATCATTGTGTATTGTCATTGAGGTAAACCCTCCATTTTAATTTCGGGGCAATAGTCCCCATGTTAAATAAAGTAAAATTTATTTATGTGTATTCTTAGGTAGGTCGGACCCACAAGTAACCTGGATGACCTAGTGGTTGAGTTAGTTAACTCAACCAGAAGAATATAAATAGAGAGGTTCCCTCGTCATTTGTGACACACTTCACTTGCTCTCTCATGTGCGCTTTAGGAGAGAAAGGAAGAGGAGGGACAAAGAGCTATTGCAAAGATATTGGTCTTGGGTTATTTTATCTTGTCATCTTATCTTTGTGACGAAACTATTTTGAGGAAGTTTGCTAGGTTTTCTCCTTTATGGTTTCCCCGATGAAAATCTATGTTTCTTATGTATCTTATGTATCTTTGATGTATTTATGTGCTTGTTATTCTTTCAGATAAATATCCTAAGTAAATTAACTTGGAAAAACTAATAGATCTAAGGTAGGTTATGAAGCAGATTTGAAGCTATTTATAAGGTAATATTTGAGGTCATTATGTCAGAATTCGTGTTCTTGATTCTTCATTAGGTTGGTTCTACATGTTGTTGACTTGGTGTTTGGTTGAGGAGATTGGTGTCTCTAGTAGATTGGTGCCTACATATTGTTGAGTTGGTGATCATTTGAGGGGATTGGTGTCTTCATTGAGTTGGTTCTTACAAACTTTTTAACATTAGGTTGGATCCTACGTGAATATATAAAGGTAATATATTGTTATTTTCTCCCGAAAGGATTTCCACGTTAAAGTATGTGCATTGTAATGTGAGTCTATGTGTATTTACTATTTCAAAATTAATGAACAATTGAGGAATGTTTAAAGTGATAAAAAGTATCTTATACTAATTCACCCCACCCCCCTCTTAGTATAAACATAAGTTCAACAATTGGTATCAGAGTGGGTTCCTTCAAAAATAGTTTAACGATTGGAAGGAAGATTTGGAGCACATATCCAGCTTGTGAGAAAGTTTGGTCTCTCTATCAGCAAATATCCTTCATTCGATGGAACAAACTATACAATATGGAGTATGAGAATGAAGATATATTTGAAGGCTTGTGGATATAAAATATCGGATTCATTCGTGATAGGTTTTTCAATAGATGTAGTTGCAAAGGAGTCAAGAGAAGACAATACAAAAGAAATGGATGTCATATTGGGTTCCCTACCATATTTTTTTACTGTTAAGGTAAAAATGTGCCCATTAGCTAAAGAAATTTGGGACAAACTACACGATATTTATAAAGAAGAATATTCCTTAATGGCCATGGCTAAAAATCCTATTGAACAAGAAAATGAATAAAATCAGAATAAGAAGAAGAAGGAATTGATGGAAAAGTGAATCTTGAAGCTAAACTCACTTGTACCCTAGAACAAATAAAGAATCTAAAGAAAATGAATATGAAGCAAAGGGAATAAATGCATAAATATGGAAAGAAAGTTCATGATCTTGATAAAATAGAAAGGACAATTGTTATCCTAAATACTGAACAGAAGAGGAAAAAATAATAGAATAAGTAGTGAGAAGTCATTTCAAGGAAAAATAATAAATCTATGAGAAGTTGGAGTCTAAAGTTGCCTCATTAAGAAAGAAATTTGAAAATTCAAATGCACAATTACACACAATTTTGAAGAGAACTGAAACCTTAAATGAAATCCTCAGTCACCAAAGGTCACCATTCATCAAGTTAGGTTTGGCTATGAAGAGAATTAGAATACACTTAAAGAAAATGCATGCAAGGAAAATGAAGAAAATTCTTAAATCTATGCCAATTTTCTCAAAGACTCCATGAAAAATGAAATCATTAGAGGAGGAAATCATAACCAACAGCAACCTGAAAGGATGATTTTGGTTATAATAATTTTGGTCATAAAGAAGTAAATTGTAGAGCTTATATAAGAAGTGTTCGTGTGAGAAATATAAATAGAGGTCCTTATGAAATCTAAAAAGATGATTATGTGAGCAACAAAACCAAAATTTCTTATGGGTTTTCTTATGGAAGCTACAATTCATTTTCTCCCCTACTTGATATTGAATGCTATAAGTGTAATGACTATGGGAACATACCTCACTACTATAGAAGTAGCATAATGATATTTTCTAAAAAAAACAGAGAAGATGGTGTTCTTGTAATTTCACTCTATGATCAAAATAAAGGGAATCAATGGTAAGTTGGGAGTGGATGCTCAAGACACATGAAAAGGGACCAGACCAAGTTTCTCACCTTAAAGAAAGAAAAAGGATGCAATATTTATTTTGGGGATAATTTTTTGCAAAGATATCTAGAATAGGTACCATTAGTCTTGATAATGGAAAGACTAAAACACAAAAGGTGTTCTATGTTGAAGGACTAAAACATAATATTCTTAGTGTTAATCAAATGTGTGATCAAGGTTACAATATCACATTTTATTCTAAAGGGTGTGAGATATGAAAACTAGGTTCAGGAAAATTAGTCAAAAATGCAATTAGAACCTCAACCAATGTATGGATACTCAATAAAATCAAAAGAGAAAATGTTGTGTGGGACAAATAGATGAAAGTTGGTTATGGCATAGAAGAATGGGTCATATAAACTTTGATAATTAAGTAAAAATCAGCCATACACAAGTATCAAGAGACATGTAAAATATCACAAAACCTTTGAACGCCATTTCCAAGCCATGTTAGCATGGGAAGCAAACAAGAGTAAGTTTCAAAGAAAAGGAGTACTCAACATCAAAGCTATTGGAGCTTGTACACACATACCTATGCAGGACAACAAGAACACAAACTCTAAAAAGTGAGAGTTAATTTATGTTGTTCATTTATTATCATTCAAAGATGACATGGATTACATTTATTAAAGAGAAATCTAAATCATTTGAGAAGTTTAAAGATTTCAAATTCCTAGTTGAAAATGAGGCTGATTTAAAAATCAAGTGCTTAAGAACAAACAGAGTAGGTGAGTTCACTTCAAACAAATTCGAAGAATTTTGTGAGAAACATGGAATCAAGAGACAATTTACTATAGCAAGGAATCCACGGCAAAACAGAGTGGAGAAAGGAAGAACATAATTGTACAAGAAATGGCTAGAAAAATGTTGAATGAAGTTAATCTACCAGACAATTTTGGGAGAAAAGTGATCAGCACAATATTATACATTTGGAATAGAGGAAAAATTAGAGTGAGCAACAATAACACATCTCATGAATTATGGAAAGGTAGAATAGCATCAGGCAAATACTTCAAGGTATTTGGGAGAAAATGTTATATAAAGATAAATGAAGATGATTTGGGAAAATATGATTCCAATGTAGATGAAGGTATCTTTCTTGACTATGTTTCTAGAAGAAAGACTTATAAATGTTACAATAAAATACTACACAAAATTGTAGAAAGTATAAATGTAAGAGTGGATGAAGTGATGCCTCAAATGGATCAACATCCAGAAGACACAAGTTGTAGACAAGAAGAAGAAAAGGAAGGAGAAGAAAATGAATAAGAAGAAACATAATGTCAATATATAAATACATCGTCAATATTTTCCAAATGAATCATCTAGAAAATCAAGTTCTTGGTGATAAAAATACAGGAGTGCAGACTACAAGAAGATTATAAAGTGGATTAGAAAATGCAAACCTCTCTTTGTTATCTAAAATAGATACCAAGAAATTTACAGGATATTGTAAATACAAGCATTGGATTAATGGCATGGAAGAAGAACTGAATCAAATTGAGAAGAATGATACATGGGAACGCGTTCCAAGATCAAAATATAAAAATTTGGTTGGAACTAAATGGTTCTTTAGAAACAAGTGGAGTGAAGATGGGAAAGTAGTAAGAAATAAAGAAAAGTTTGTCTCTAAAGGCTATGCTCAAGTTGAATTCATTGGTTTGAAGAATCCTTTTCTATGGTTTTAAGATTAGAAGCAATCAAAATGTTTTTGGCACTTGCATGTTTTAAGAACTTACAAGTATATCAAATGGATGTCAAGTCAACCTTTTTAAATGCATATCTAGAAGAGGAAGTGTATATTGAACAGTTAGAAGGTTTTCAATTGTCAAATAACAAAGAGCATGTGTGCAAATTGAAGAAATCACTCTATGGATTAAAGAAATCCCTTAGAACCTCATATTCAAGACTTGATAGATATCTACATCGACAAGGATTCAAAAGAGGAGTTGCAGACAACAATCTCTACATCACTTTTGGAAGTAACAAAGACAAAATGAGACAAGATTTTGTAGAAGGAATTTGAGATGTCCATGCTTGGTGAATTGTCATTCTTTTTGGGTTTTCATATTACTCAATCCAATAAAGGCATATTCATTTCACAAATTGAGTACATGAAAGAGGCATTGAAGAAATTCAAAATGGAAGACTATGCACCTGTTAGTACATTGATGATCACATATTGTAAATTGAGCAAAGATGATAAAGCTCCATAAGCATATCAAACATTGTATAGGTTAATGATTGGAAGCTTACTGTATGTAACAGCATCAAGGTGAGACATCATGCAAGTAATAGGATTGGTTGGAATATTTCAAGTTGTGTCAAAGGAAGCACATGTGCAAGAAGTAAAAAGAATTTTCAGATACCTAAAGGGCACCTTGGAATTTAGGTTGTGGTACTCAAGAGGTAAATACTTCACTCTAACATCATATATAGATGCATCTTGGGAAGGCAGTGTTGATGACAAGAAAAGTACAAGTGGAGGAGGATTTTTTTGGGTATAAGTATAGTATCATGGTTGAGCAAGAAACAAACTTCCATTTCTCTATCTACATTAGAAGTTGAATAGATTGTAGCAGTAGCATATTGCACACAAGTTATTTGGATGAAGTAGACACTGAAGGATATCAAAATAGAGTATGATCATCCAATCTCAATCGTCTATGACAACACAAGAATAATAAACATTTCAAATAATCATGTTATGCACTCAAAGAAAAAACATACTTACATCAAGTATCATTTCCTAAGAGAACAAGTAGAAGAACTAATGTCCAGCTAGAGTACATTGCCACCAAATAAGAAGTTGCAGATATTTTCACACAATCTCTTCCCAGAGAGACATTTGAATATATCAGACAGAAGTTGGGAGTGATATCTCTCTCATTTCACCAGTAATTTCTTGATAAGAAGCATAAGTCCAAGGTGAGCATCCCTTTTCCATTGATTTCAAAGGGGGAGAAGTTGCATGAAGGAGGAGAGTTACATACAAAGGAATAATTGTAGACACAAGGAGAGTTGCATGCATGGGGACTAATTACAGGATTGTTGCATATTTGACTAAAGGGTTGACATCAATGACAAAGGGGGGGATTGTTGGAAATATTGGTGCCATTGATGTCAAATACAAGGAGAGACTACATATGTCCAAGATGAATATTGCAAGATGAGGATTGTTGGAAATATTGTGTAATTGATTCCTAGTTTGGATACCTTATCTTTGAAGGCCTTTTTTTTCTATGAATACCTAGCTCATATGGGAGTATATTATTTATGGTTGAAGAGATTATTCGTACACCTTTCCAATGGTATATTTCACTACCTATAACTCCATAGGATTGGGGAGATATGAAATGTTAAAATATACTTGCCAAAGTGTTAAATTGGCTCTACCGGGATATTGAACAATGTTAGGTCAGCCGAGAAAGGAGACTTAAAAATAATATAAATAATAGGGCACTCACTCTCATTTTCCCATTCATTCATCACTTAGAGACCTCCTCTTAGGAATTGCACACTTGTAAGAAGACTAGAAAATGTGTCTCTTAAAGTTTATTTAACGTATTTTGAAGATGTTCTCTTGGGGATTTTATGGGATATTTGAAGATCTGATCTATTCTTCTTGAATGGAACTTTCACTATTGGGAAGAGGCTTTTATATCTTTTTCTGAGATATGATTTTGTAATATTATCTACGAGTTCTTTGGATGAGGCTCATGTAGAAGGTGACCATGCTATATTTTAGAACTGGTTTGATGATCCTATGACAAATTATGGAGTAGATTTGAGGTAGGTTATGAAGCATATTGTGGAGAATATCTAAGGTAGACTATGAGGCATATTTGTGGAAAATTATTGATCAAATATAAGGCAGGTTATGAAGCAAATTACGGAGTAGATTGAGGCAAGTCATGAAGCAAATTATGGAGAAAATATGACGGAGGTTATGAAGAAAATTTGAAGCTAATTATGAGGCAATATTTGAGGTGATTATGCCAGTATTCTTATGCTTGCTTATTCAATAGGTTGGTGTCTACATATTGTTGATTTGGTGCTCAGTTGAGGAGATTGGTGTCTCCAGCGAGTTAGTACCTCTATATTGTTGAGTTGGTTCGCATTTGATGGGATTTGTGTCTCCAATAAGTTGGTGGTTACAAACTTTGTAACAATAGGTTGGATCCTAAATGCTTCTATAAAGATAAGTTCTTATGGTTTTCTCCCAAAACGTTAAATTGTGTGTACTATTATTTGAGTTTATTTGTACTATTTCAAAGTAAAATAATTATTGTAAAATGTAAGTAATAAAAAGTATCTTATACTAATTCACCCCTCCCTCTTGGTATAAGCATAAGTTCAATAATGCTCAGTGCATAAACTAGGAACTGCTAGTTGATTATTGAATTGTTGTTTCTAAGCTTGTTTTAGTAGTTCTTCTATTTTTCATCTAGGGAACATTATGTGTTAGGATATTATAAACCCACTCCATACTTAGGATAACAATATTTAATCTTATTAATTTCCTACCGACTAGCTTAGATAGTTGGCATCTACTTGCACAACTTGGTCAACACTTACAGTCGAGGAGAACCTTTTTCCTGATTATGGGTAGATCATGTCGACTTTATTGACTGCCAGAATTAGTAATTGTGCCTTCCTATAGATTATTTCTTTATCCTGCTTTACTCCTGCCTTTTAGTGGATAAGGTAAAGCTAGTCAACTATGAAAATGATATCTTTGTTTCCAACCCATCCTCCATGATTTTCTCTTAAGATTATAGGATTAGCATGTTTGTCCATCACTCATAAAAATCACTCATGCTTTAGCTAATTCATGAGGTCTTTGAGAAAGTTGGAAATTGCTTTAGACCCCTATTGGGATTTATCATATTTAGTAAGCCTGGTTTATGAGCTAGCATGAGTTGTCTTCTAGCAACTCAATTTTCCTTTATAAGGATGTATTACTAATATAATAATCAATCAATTATTCATTCTTCACTTCTTCATGTGATTCGGTATCATTATTCTTCTATATTTTCCTTGTGCATTCTTGTGAGAATTATCTTGTAACTATATCATGTCTTGTGCTTACACATTGTACTAGTATAGATCCATTTTAAACTTGAATCTATCAAGCACCGAGAGGGATCTAGTTTCTTGAGATTTACATTTTTTTACCATTTGGATTCCTCTCGATACTTGATAGATCCGAGTTTAAAATGGATCTATGCTAGTTTAATTTTTTTTTTTTTAAGTCTATATGTAATTTATAGTTTTCATTTTTTTAATATTTTTTATTTATGTGGGCTAGCATAACGTGACTAACATAACATGATCCAATGAATATAATATATTTTATATTTTATTTTTTTAATTATAAGTCGACATGTTATAATTTTTTTTCATCTTTTACTTTTTATTATTATTATTTTTTATTGAGTCGACATGTGCCACATCAGCGTTACAGGTAGGACACATCTCACCGCACCTCTCGGCGCAATAAGCCTCAATTTCCTTATGGTATCAAAGTTGTTATTTCTACATGCTATCAGGGCGCAAGGTTTCTTAAGTTCTATAGAGTTGAGGAGCTATCACTTCTCTACATCAGAGCGCATCTAGTCTCCTATTCCTCTCTGAAGAAGAGCTTGAATTGAGCTTACAAAATTTCTCCTGGTTTTATTTGTGCAGGTTGTAGAGAGTATCTTCTTGAGAACATCAACTACTTAGCATGGATTCCTCTTCAACTATGATCCTGACTCTATTCAACTATCATGAATGGAAATCCAAAATTGGAATTTTATTGCGTAGTAAGGGACTATACAAGGATACTTTATCTTTGGAGAATGAGCCCAATGCTACTGTTGAGAAAGCTAAGTGGCATAATAGGTTGGATGAAGCCTATGGATTGTTTTTCCTCTCTATTTATCCTTATACTCTTTCATCTAGATGGTTTGACCACTCCAAACCAAGTATGAACCATAATTGAGTCTCTCTTTGGAGTACAAGATGAGATAAGAGCGCATCAGTTGGAGAAAGAGTTATTCTCATCGAGTCAAAGCAGTTTCAAATCCATTGAGGGGTTCTTCACCAAATTCAAGTCACTTGTTCTATTGCTAAAGAAATGTGGGATTGAGAAGAAGGAAGATCAATTGATTCTTTCCATTCTTTCAAAATTGGGTCCTGAATACTCATTTTTTGTGTCTACTTTTCATGCTACTAGGATTTCTATTTCTAATTGCAAATGTCTTTTTTTAGTACAATATTTGATTCACTAACAAAGGAGCAAGATAATTTGATACAGATGGGTTCTCTTAGATCCTCCAAGGGTAAGGATCATGCTCGCATAGGTAAAGGAAGTAATAATTCCAAATCAAAATAGAAGAAAATTGTGAAAGAGAAGAAGCCCAAGTCATATAATGAAGATGAAAGTTCGAAGCCTACCGATGAAGGTTTAATGAAGAAAGTCAAGAAGAAAGGGAGCACATCCAAGTGTTATTACTGTAGCAAGGGATTTCATCCTAAGAGGAAATGTTTCAAAAATAATATGGACATCATGTCTCAGTTTCTAGAGAAGCATAACATATAATTTCCATATGAGCTAGAGAAGCTTGTTAAATCCTCAAAACATCGTCATAGTGCGCAGTTCTAAGGTGATATAAACTATTCCTTGAGTTCCATAGTTAAATACCTTTCTCATATATCTGATATAGATTCATTTTCTAATATATCAGAATCATAAATCTAAGTCTATTTCTTGAATAACCTACCTATCAATATCCTAGATTCATCTCCCAATACTTGTGATTTTTCACTAGATCTTGACAGGTCTTTAAGCAACTCTTCCTCACTCCATTAAAATGGTTATAATTATGATTTAGAAGAATGTTTGTATGTTTATATGCATGTTATGACATCATCCATGCCATCTACTATAGCTCTGAATACTCCTAAGACTATACAAACCCCCAGTTCACTAGTTGATTCCTCATTGGTTTCCTATGGAGTGTTACTTATATCAAATGGTTTCAAGCCTTGTCTATTTTTCACTGGTTGGTTATCCATGACCTTATTCATAATCGGAATTATATTACACATGTTTGGATATTTTATAAACACTTATGGTCCATATCGTAAGTCCATTCATCATTCATATTTTTACACTCATTAGTTTTTCCCAATCGTTCAACCTTTTCTTACTCTAGCCCTATATCTTCATGGAGACACTGAAATTTTGGTCTTTGCTACTCCATATGATAATATTGATGATATAAAAAAAGTATTTTCAGACTCATTTCATATTTTGGAAGGTTCTATATCAGTTTGGAAGGAAGATATGTGATCCACATCACCATTTTGCAGTTATACAAGGAACTGATTGTGTAACTGATTGTATTTTGTTTGTACTCTTTCAGAAGGAGCATGAATAGATGCCTTTTCATTTTAAGATTGTGTTTTCAAATCAGAGTCTGTTAGCAGCAAGAAAAATTTAGATAATTCTTCTACTTCATCAAATGATTAGCTACAAGGATTCTCTCCTCTTCCTTCTTGCAGATTCTACACTCCAGTGCATGATCATGGAGCTCACAACTTCTTCATCAAAGTATTTCACCAGAAGGAGTTCATTCAGCTCATTCAAGTGAAGATAAATACATATTGAATACATTTTGTTTAATTTTTTGTGCCTTGTCCTTTCTTGAGGGTGGATTTTTCCCATGGTTTTGCCTCTTTCCTCACTTTTCTCGACATAAATAATTGTAAAGGGTGACCATAGCCTTATTATTGGGCCCTATATGCATCTATATTTCTGATCATTTCAGACATATCATCATAAATTCAGACTTAAACGGGGTTGTTGGGATATTATAAAACCCACTCCATACTTGGGATAACAATATTTAATCATTTTTTATTAACTTCCTACCTACTAGCCTATATAGTTGGCATCCACTTGCACCAATTGGTCAACACTTTCCATATATACCCCAAGAGTGAATTTTTCATAATTCTGGTTAAAACATGTCCACTTTATCGACTGCCAGAATTTGTAATTGCGCCTTCATGCAGATTATATCTTTATCATGATTTATTCCTGCCTTTCAATGGATAAAGTAAAGCTAGTCAACTAGAAAACTTCTATCTTTTGTTGCCGACCCATCCTCGATGATTTTCTCTACAGATTCCAAGATTAGCATGTTTTTCCATCACTCACGACAGAGTACTCATGATTTAGATCATTCGTGAGGTCCTTGACAAAGTTGGAATTTTCTTTAAACACCCATGGGGGTTTATCATATTTAGTAAGCTTGATTTATGAGCTAGCATGAGTTCTCTTCTAGAAACTCAATTTTATTTTATAAGGATGTATTACTAAAGTAATAATCAATAAATTCATTGATTCAATAATCAATTCTTCATTCTTCAATTCTTCATGTGATTCAGTCTCATTATCCTTCTCTATGTTTTCCTTGTGCATGCTTGTGAGGATTATCTTGTAACTAGATCTTTTCCTGTGCTTACACATTGTATTAATCCTCAATTTATTCATGGTATCAATGCTGTTATTTCTACAGGATGGTGAGCTTTTTCCAAGATGTCACAAGAGTTGTGTGTTGGAGACTATGAGAATGGCACCCTCTCCCTTGTTTGTTCATAATCACATATTCAAGTTGGGAATCATGTAGGTATTTCCTTTAGATTGGTGGTAAATTATTATCCAACATTCAGTTCATGTGTTGCATATTTTTTGTTAGTTAAATTTTATTTCTTTGTCAAATGTTTATTTTTATGTGTTGTGTTTGCTCATGCATTTTAGCTGAAATATTTACAAAGTTAAAACAATGTTATTGTGAGTATATTACACTTATTGTAAGATTGTTCATTCTATATGTTAAATGCTTTTGTATATGTGGATGGATGCATTAGTCATGAGTGACTACATCTCCTATTTAATTGCATTATTCATATAAAAAAGTGGTAAATTGTTTATTTGATTATTTATTGGTCTGGAGATAAGGTTGGGCACAACTTATCATTTATGTTTATTAAGATTCCAAAATCGCAAGTTTAATAAATCACCAAAGAAATTTATGGTGTGTAATTTATTGGGTTTATAGTTGTGTAATTTAATAGGTTTTTAGTGGTAAATTTTAAAAAGATTTAGTGTCATTTAAGTGAATTAGTGCCCCATTTTCTTAGGGAGGTGAATATGCCACAACCTTGTTCTTAGAATTAATTCAACAATGGCATGCAACACATTGATTAAATTTGATCGTTGCCTTAAACATGTTATCTAGTTTAATATTGTGAGTTTTGATTACATATTGTATCTTCATTAGGTCCTTCCTATTTGTGTTTATCTAGCATGGGATTTGAGCACTAGGTTAATCCAATTCAAATGTTGATATATCCCTTCAGACTTGGGTCAATTGGAGGATGCTTAGTAGCATAGTTTAGCATATTTAGCATGTTATTTCAAGTAACATCTTCTTGCTAGAGTTTTGTCTATAGGGTGAAGTTCAGCACATCTACCCACCATAAGAGATTAGTCCAAGTTTGTTCCACCTAGATATTGATTGTGAATTGGCATCCTTAGTGGTCACTCCTATGTTTCTCATAGATGACTGCAAGTGGGATGTTCTTTTGGTACTCGAGGAAGATAGTAAATTATCTTAGTCTCGGCTCCCTTTGAGGCTTCCAATATTCATCAGGGAGATTGCAACTTGGGTGATTGTTTCATGGACAAATACTTAATTGTTTCTCTTAAATTCAACGGTTGGTATTGGATTTCTCTACTTGGATAGGATTTGATTATTGTAGAAACATTGGTTTATTGTATAAAAAGATTAGTATGGATTTATGCCTATGTTAAACTAAGCTATGGAGAAATATGCAAGAGACAAAAGAGAATGAACAAGAGATCTATTATCAATAATGTTCACAAATTACATAAAGTGGTGTTGAATATATGTGTACCAGGTTCAGTTACTTTGGTTTAGGAACCACTAACCTAATTACCTAGCTTCACATAACTTCATAATTAAATTAAACATAATATTTTATTTTTTTATGAGTAAGATGTTGGAGCCTTTTCTGTTACTGTAAAAACTGAAAATATACAAAAATTACCCAGAGGGTGGCTGATAATATTCCTGAAGATTGATTACCCCACCAGTCCCTTCCCTATACATATCAACCATTGCTACTGCATTCCCAAAATGAATGTAATCTCATCTTCTAATTAAGCACCAAAACACCTGCTAACCTACTTAATTCCCATAAGTTTGAGTTGGTACTGCATAAAAGGGTATTGACTGAGGAAGTTTGATACTTAGAACAAGACAGGACACTCATTCAGTATTAAAGTCATCGGGATGATAAAGAAAGCCTTATTTCTTTAGGCTAAAAGTCAATATGAAATTAGAATTGCATGCATGCAAAAGTGACGCATATAGCCTAAAAGGACATGCAAACCCTAAAAGTACAAGCTACTCTATTTAAGAAGGGTTAGGGAACCAAAGAAGGGACCTATAATTATTATTGTTGATTTTGCGTTTTTGAGCAGCAACAGTTGGGGTTGAAAACGACGTCTTCAGCTAACAAGGGTTTCGGCAGTGAAATCTATCTTTAGTCCATCCAAGTCTACTATCATCATTCACCTCATTCTTATGTATTCAGTGATCTGGAACCAACAAAACATCTATTTGCAGGTTCACGTTTTATAGCTGGGGAATAGCTGGAAAACCCCAGAAGGATTCGCTAGGACCCTTCAGCCTAGTCTTTCCTCTGCATGTTATCACAATTTCTCTCAGCAGGATTAGCACATCACATTAGGTGATCATCAGCTCATTTCCAGCACAGTTGGGGCATCTAGCAACAAATTCATGGGAAAGAGGACACGTCACGCTCTCCAGCAAAACAATTTGCTAGGGGTCTTGGAGGATTTAGATTCTCTGCATGTACCTGCCTATCTCTTTGGGAAGAAGAGACCATCAACGCCACAAATTCTCGCCAGCAACAGACTCTCCCTTCACCAAAAACGTCAACTTCATCAGGAAGAGACCATCTTTGTAGTTGGGCGTCAACAACAAAAAGGGAGCACTAGTATCTCATATGTTCAACACCACATGCATGCAGCATATATATGGAGTACTATCAACCTATTTATTAGTGTTAAGTCTACAACTTCTTTCTGAAAATATCTACCCTATAATCTCTCCATATTTTCTATATTTTAGGGCATTTGGGCACGAAAATTTTGCATGCACTTTTTATTCATTCTTGTGCACATCATTGATTGTATAAACAACAACTTAGTAGTAAAGAACCGTAGAATATCAGTTTGGGATATTACAGTGGTATCAAAGCATGTTCCTTGCTAGCTATGGGCTTGAACATGAAAAGGAAATGAATCCGAAAAAAAATACTTTTGTAGCCTATAGGAGAAGGAAGAGTAGGTACACTGAAGAGCAGGAATTTGACGATATCCAGTTTGAGGATACCAATTCAGACATGGACCCAACAGGTATACACTCTGACAGAGGAAAAGGAATGGGAGAAGAGGAAGACAGGTTGGAATTTTGCATCTTGGTAAGTGCATTGAATGACCTAGCTAAAGGGAATAAGGAAGTGTTGCATGCAATAAACAGATTAGATCTAAAGTCAAAACTAGGTCATAGCAATATACCTCTTTCACCAATAGATAGAGGATCTACTAGTAGTAGTGGGAAGCATGCATACACAAATATGAAAAACACACCTCGTATATATATAAAACCTTCCAGCATACCCACTATGCCTCACTTCCTGGAGAATGTAGTAGCAGGACCAATCATGCCAGCATAACCTAGTGAACCATTTGGAGCTTACTTACAAGAGTACAGGGATTTGGGGGATGAGTTCCATGCAGCAATGTCACTCTCATACTTCTGCAATATGAAAAGCGGGAATCGACCAAGGAATTTTAACAGAGGGTTTACCCAAAATTATGAATTGCAAAAAACCTTGGGC
The DNA here is from genome assembly GCA_001517045.1 of Pseudotsuga menziesii. Classification (NCBI taxonomy): domain Eukaryota; kingdom Viridiplantae; phylum Streptophyta; class Pinopsida; order Pinales; family Pinaceae; genus Pseudotsuga; species Pseudotsuga menziesii. Next base: position 615,891 of record LPNX010760889.1, on the reverse strand, counting down.
AGATTGACCATCCCTAACTTTGATGGGACTCATGGAGGTTCAGCGAGAATATGGGTCCATAAGTTGGATACTTACTTCCAAATTGACCCTATGATGGAAGCAGATGCCATTAAATTGGATACCTTACATCTGGATGGATAGGATCATGAGTGGTGGTACCATGGGCTAGTGACATTGGGTCACAACACCATCAGTTCCTATAGTGACTTCACACAAAGGCTCGTGGAGCGGTTTGACAAAAGGGACCTGGAGATACATTTACTCAAACAGACAGGTAATGTGGAGGTATTCATCTCAGAGTTTCAGAGAATAGTGTTTATGGTAATAGATGTGTCTGAGAACAGGTTGATTATGTTATTTTTGGAGTCCTTAACAGAACCTTTATGTGGGTGGGTGAAAGCCTACAAACCCTCTACTCTATAGTATGCGATCAACAGAACCAGAGATATACAAGACTCGGTCCCTAAGAACAAGTTACCCATTAAAACAAAATTCCCAGTAAAAGACAAAGACAATAAACATTTTCAACAGGAATGGCCAAAGAAAACGTGGTTGGACGATGACATGAGGAAATATTTGAGAAGGGAAATTTTGTGTTTTACTTGTCATGAAGCATGGGTTCCAGGCCACAAGTGCGTAGGGGAGGAAAAGGCTCTCTATATAGAATTATACTCCGACAGTGAAGGGGAGGAATCCGAACATGAAACAACTGAGGAATTAATGGCAAAAGATGAGGAGCCACTTCAGGGAGAAACATCGGAAGGATTCATTGCTACATTGTCCGGAGTACCCAGGTTTCATACTCTCAGGGTCAGGGGAGTAATAGAAGGCCACGGTATAGGTGTGTTAATTGATAGATGGGAAACCCACAACTTTATTGATGCAGCATGGGTTGCTAAGAGGGGTATTCAGGTATAGAAATTTGAGGGATTCATCATAGCAGTAGCAGGTAATAATAGCATGGAATTTAAACATTGGAATCCCAAACTAAATGTCACATTAGGGAACTACAATATGACTGACTCATTCTATGTAGTGAATGTAGCTGACACAAATGTAGTATTAGGGGTTTAGTATTAGGGGTTTAATGGCTCTACTAAGTAGGTAAATACACAACGAACTATAGGGAAATGGAAATGGAATTCCAGGGACTGGATGGAAAACGGGTAGCCTTGAGGGCATGAAAACTTATCCCCCCAAACCAGTGTCATCACAAAGAATGGAGGTTGTACTCAGACATGGAGACATAAAATAGTCAGTCAAATTCCTTTTTACATTTAGAAATCCTCCCGATAACAACACCCAAAATCCAACAGATATTCAGGCACTATTACAGAAGCATGAGAGGGTATTTGGAGATCTTTCAGCAGGTCAACCACTAGATAGGGGATTTGAGCACATTATTGAGTTAGAGGAGGGGAGACAAGCAGTCATCACCACTCCATACAGACATCCCAAAAGGTACAAGGATGAGATCAAGAAAACGATCAAGGAATTGTTGGAACTAGGATATATCCGGCTGAGCTCTAGTCCTTTTTCATAATCAGTGGTTTTGGTTAAAAAGAAAGATGGAACCTTAAGAATGTGTATTGACTGCAGAGCACTCAACAAGAAAACCATCAAAAATAGGTATGCCATTCCCAGGATTGATGAACTAATGGATGAGTTACAAGGGGCCAACTACTTTTCAAAAATCGATCTTCGATCAGGGTACCATCACATCCGAGTAAGGGATCAGGATATTTTGAAGACAGCTTTATGTTGCCACTATGGTCATTATGAGTTCTTAGTCATGCCTTTTGGACTCACTAATTCCCTAGCAACTTTCCAATATTGCATGAACCACACCTTGAAGGCTCAGTTACTAAAATATTTACTGGTTTTCTTTAACGATATTTTGCTTTATAGTAAAACTTGGGAGGAGCATTTGAGACACTTGGATGAGGTACTGGGAATTCTGGAAGAATGGTCTCTTTATGTAAAAATGCATAACTATGAGTTTGGTATGAACGAGATGTTGTATTTAGGGCATATAATCAGCGCAAAGGGGGTACAAGTCCACATGGAAAATATTAGACCTATCTTGGATTGGCCTACACCAAATACAGTAACAGAACTGAAGGGATTGTTAGCTCTTTGTACATATTACAGGGGATACGTGAAGGGGTTCTCCCAATTTGTCGCACCACTCACCGACCTTACCAAGAAAGGGGAATTCACATCAACAAAAGTGGCACAACAAACCTTTGAGAAAATCAAAACAATCATGAGTTATTGTCAAGTCTTGGCACTACCATATTTTTCACAACCATTCATAGTTGAGTGTGATGCTTCAGGAGAGGGACTAGGGTAGTATTGATGCAAACCCATCACCCGATTGCTTTTGAAAGTAGGAATATTAAATATTATGAGAGCCACTACTTTATATATGATAAATAGATGCTAGCAATCCTACATGCCTTAACAAAATTCAGACAATATTTAGTGGGCAACAGGTTTAAAATTAAGACAAATCACAACAACCTCAAATACTTATTGGAGCAGAAAGAGTTGAATAAGTGTCAACAAAAATGGGTCAGCAAGGTACAAGCATATGGATTTGAAATAAAATATGTTAAAAGGAAGAACAATGTTGTAGTTGATGCTCTATCAAGGCGACCTGCCTCATTGTCTCTCACAAGTATATCTATTGATTGGAGGTCTCTTCTCTTTGTAGAATTTTCCAAAGAAAAATTTTCTTGTGAATTATTGGATGGACAGATACAGGATGATAGGTACGGGGTAATTGACCACATCATCTATTACAAAAGAAGAATATACCTCATTCCATAGTCAGCTTTAAAAATGAAGTTTATACAAGCCTCACGTGATTCACCATTGTCAGCACATCAGGGTTTCTTAAAAACTTACAGACATATCAAAGAGAGGTTCTCATGGAAAGGCCTCAAGGAGGATGTAATATAGCATGTTCAAGAATGCAATATCTGCCAACAGAATAAAATTGAACACACTCATCCAGCAAGGTTACTTCAATCACTACCGATACAGGAAAAGAAATGGGAAAGAATCTCGATGGACTTCATAACAGGTTTACCCAAGGTACAGAGACGAGACTGCTTATATGCGGTAGTAGATCGGTTGACCAAATTTGATCACTTATTTGCTATTTCTTCCTACTATTCGGCATCACAGGTAGTTGACTTATTTTTCAAAGAGGTTTTTAGACTCCATGGAATACCCAAAACCATTGTCAGTAATCGTGACAATAAATTCACCATTACTTTCTGGCAGAAGCTGTTTAGATTAGTGGAGACAAAACTCACTACAAGCACAAGTTATCATCATCAGAGCAATGGGCAGATGGAGATTGTCAACAAATGGATTGAGGCGTATCTGAGAAATTATGTAGCAGGACAACAGAGGACATGGATTAAATGGCTACACCTAGGGTAGTACTGCTACAATACTACCCACCATATGTCTACTAAGATGACACCTTTCAAGGCTCTATATAGCTACGAGGCACTGGACTTTGCAAACTTGATTTTGAAGATAGCAGAGCACCAAAAGAAAAAGATTGGGTATAGGATAGTCAAGATATTCTTATGGTCCTGAAACAGAATCTACAGGCAGCTCAGAATCAACAGAAGCTATATGCAGACCGAAACAGGATTGAACGGAGTTTTGAGATAGGATATCTGGTATATTTACGACTACAACCTTATAGGAAATATTCACTGAAGAAAATGCGGGCGAAAAATCTAAAACCTCACTTCTATGGTCCTTAGAAGGTAATCAGGAAGGTTGGAGAGGTGGCTTATGAACTAGAACTGCCAGAGGAAAGCAAAATTCACAATGTACTTCATGTATCCAACCTCAAGAAAACAGTAGGGCAATAGATTGCTCCATCCACTAAGTTGACTCCCTTAGATGATGAAGAGATTTTGGTATTGATTCCAGAGAGGATCCTATAAGTTTGAGAAATGAAGCTCTGAAAAAGGGTGATTTGAGAATACTTGGTAAAATGGAAAGAATTACCTATGGACGATGTCACAAGGGAGGGAGAGCAGGTATTGCAATATCTTAGTTTGCAATTGCTTAAGGACATGCAATTTCGAGCGGGGAGGACTGTAATGTCCTCTTCTAATTAAGCACCAAAAGGCCTGCTAACCTACTTAATTCCTATAGGTTCGAGCGGGTACTGCATAAAAGGGAATTGACTAAAGAGATTTGATACTTAGAACAAGACGGGACACTCATTCAGTATTAAAGTCATCAGGATGATAAAGAAAGCCTTATTTCTTTAGGCTTAAAGTCAACATGAAATTAGAATTGCATGCATTCAAAAGTGACATGTAAACCCTAAAAGTGACATGCAAACCATAAAAGTACAATCTATTCTATTTAAGAAGGGTTAGGGAACCAAAGAAGGGACCTATGATTATTATTGTTGATTTCGAGTTTTTGAGCAGCAGCAACAGTTGGGATTGAAGATGGCGTCTCCAGCTAACAAGGGTTTTGGCAGTGAAATCTATCTGCCCCAATATATTTCAAGGTAGGCCATCCAGGTATACTATCGACATTCACCGCATTCTTTTGTATTCAATGATCCAGCACCAACAGAACATCTATTTGCAGGTTCACGTTTTATAGCTAGGGAATAGCTGGAAAACACCAGAAGGATTTGTTGGGACCCTTCAGCCTAGTCTTTCCCCCACATGTTATCACCATTTCTCCTAGAAGGATTAGCACATCACACTGGGTGATCATCAGCTCATTGCCAGCACATTCAGGGCATCCAGCAGTAGATTCGTGGGAAAAAGGACACGTCACCCTCTCCAGTAAAACAATTCGCTAGGGGTCTTGGAGGAGTCATATTCTCTGCATGTACCTCCCTATCTCTTCAGAAAGAAGAGACCATCAACTCCACAAATTCTCATCTACAACAGATTCTCCCTTCACCAAAAACGTCAACTTCTTCAGGAAGAGACCCTGTTCATAGTTAGGCGTCAACAACAGAAAGGGAGCACTATTATCTCATTTGTTCAGCACCACATGCATGCAGTATATCTCTAGATTACTATCAGCCTATTTATCAGTGATAGGTGTACAACTTCTTTCTAAAAATATCTACCCTATAATCTCTCCATATTTGTTATATTTTAGGGCATTTGGACATGACAATTTTGCAAGCACTTTTTATTCGGTCTTTTGCACATCATTGAGTGTATGAACAACAACTTGATAGTAAAGAACATAGAATATCATTTAGGGATATTACAATGAATCCCTATTTGAAGTCCAAACCTAACTCCTGGGCCATTGTTTTCATAGTCCCCATAACAAAATATTTTCCATAAACCATAAAAAGAAATGTTTTCATAAAACCATAACAAAAGAGTTTTCATAAACCCCGGTCCTGAGAGTTCAGAATTACATAGTCCCTGTCGCTGGGCTTGATCCCTCTCTTGGTTCCTTCTCCTTTTGCACTAGTATCGTGTGAGCTATCGACGATGAAAGGAGGGGCTGCAATGTCCTTCAATGCTTCCATATCCATGATATTTTTCATCATGTCCTCCTTGAGACTATAAACAATTTGAGAAACCAAGTATCCGAAGCTTTCTCTCTCCATCGTGGTCTTGGCCATAATTTTCCGCAAAAGCCAATAAGGTTGTAGCCTTGCTGTCGTCCCTTTCTACTCCATATGTGTTGACATCACTTTGGCTTCCATGGAAGTAATATCCTCATCAATGTGGGTTGGGATGCATTCCGTATTATCATGTTCCAGGTCATCCTTCGCCAAATTATTTTCTTCTCTCGTTCAACCACCACAACGGTTGTGCATTATTTGTCCCAGAGCCATCGTTACTCTTTCTGTATTGACAAAGATATAAACTACCTTCTCTCTTGACTTGTCTTCTCCTCCCAGGTCCGTCACAGTCAAAGTTAGCCCACCACCCTCAAATCTCTTATAAAAGGCCATCGTGTAGCAACCCCACGAGCCTTCTTAGCCGATTGGGGCATCAAATTCAACGTGGCATTAATGATCAAACCCCACAACTCATGTACAATTCCACCACTGAGCCTCTTGGTGATGTCGATTCTCATGGTTAACCAGTACTTAATTCTCTTCTCACTATAGGAATGACGGGACTCTGACGTCCTCCCCTTCCCTTCACCGCTCATTTTCTATTGGAAAATTAATGTCCATGGTCCCATATCCTTTGATCTTCATTAATGGTCCCTGCCCTCACGCTTCGCATTAATATTGTTCGTTGGAAAAATCCTTTGATCCATATGCCTGACCGTCCACTTCCCCTCCATCCTCCATGTGATCCATACCATGTGTATCCAAGCCCAAATGGTCACCCACATCTGGGAACTCAATATATTGGCTGCTAGTTCCCAACACCTGGCATTAAGGTTCCTCCGTCCAAGCCCTCCTAGCTACATTCTTTGAAGATGAGCCGGTTTTCAATTCCGTAGTTTGCTACTTGGCCTGCTAGGGAGTTAGCTTTTCTTTTAACATGACTGAAGACCAGCGTCAGGGCATTCTTGAATAATTCCACCAGTTCCCCCATACGCCCTTCAAGCATCCAATTTTTAGCAACTTTAGCCATCGATCGACCTCCTTGAATTTTCTTGACCATGTTTAAAATGACTTGGGAATCACCCTCTTGGGGACCAACCTTCCCTGAGCATCCAGTGGATCCCATTCATAAGACCCTCTAATTATGTGACATTGTTGGTGGTCCATCCAATATAGCCCCACGGAAGCTCAATAATTCTTCCTTGATGGTTATGCTCCACTCCTCCAAACCCTGTTGGACCTAAGTTCATGGATAATTTTGGGGGCTATATATAGTCTATGGACTATATTAAGGGGGTTGCAAAATTTAAGTGGGCTATTTTCTTATACGGAAAGGGTTTTCTAGCTAAAATATATTTGCCCAATATTTGTTAGAAAATAAATAAATCCAAAATGAATAGTCTTCTGTATATTAATGACGAGAATATTAAAAAAAAACTATTTTCTCCCAAACAAAATCTCTCTCCAATCTATCTTTCGCCCCCAATTTCTAAAGAAAATCTAGTGAAATCAATCTTTCGCCCCCCAATTTCTAGAGAAAATCTAGTGAAATCACTCTTTCACTCCCAATTTTCAATAATGGAGACTCCGAAGGGTTATTTGCCCTCCATTTTCCTTGTAATTTAGGCATACGCTTGCATTTGCCTATGTTTTTACTCAATTTCATGTGATACGTTCTTTCATCCCTTGATTTCCAATATTGGAGGGAAAACCAGGGCCTATTTTTTTCTATATAAAGGCTACGATGATTCATGGTTCACCCACATCAGATTGTGCTTGCAGGGTGAAGGTTCTGGTTGATGTGATTCCACTTTTCATTCTTAGTTTTCTCGACATTTTAATCTTCACATAACATGTCCATTGTTGAAAGCTCAAGTCTTGAAGGGGCATGCCACACATGCAATTTATCGAAGAATACAAACTCACGTCAGGATTTTCATCCAATAATTAACATGGTATGTTTTTTATCAAACTGTATATGTTTTTCATCCATAGTTACAATATATTATTATATCGTAATTTACCTTTTATCATGGATAGACCTATTGAATTCTGGGGAACTCTTGATTCTTAGGGATCATTCGGTGTTATTGGTTCTGTGAAAGTGTTATAGAGCTTAAAAGATAATATTTATTTTATGCCTTGTCATGTTTAAACTATAGACTAACATTTATATGTTGTTAGTGGATGCTACTCTTGATGGAGAGATGCCATATGGTTTTTAAATATTCAAACTGAATTTGACTTAGTTGTTTAAAATGTGCTTTTATTAGGATCTTGCTCTGCAATTATTATTGGATCTAAGGAATTAATGTATATGTTCATATTGTATATGTGTTGTTGTTGATGTTTGGGATGTTTGTAATATAAATGAATGAACATTGATTATAATGGAGGAGCTGCAGTGGAATAGTCATTATTCTAGTTATCTTCTTATAGAGTTTCCCAAAGACTATAGGTAGACTCTTTTATTTGTATTGAGAAGTTCGTGACTGGTATATTTTTTTGTTCGTATTGCAAAGTTCGTCAATATTATTTGTGACCTAAATTTTTTGGTTTTAGTCCTTGGTTTACAATATTTTGTTTTTTGTAAGGGTCATTTAGAAGTAAAATAGCATTTGGTGATTTGTTTTGATGTGATTGTTATCATCATCCAGAAATGGATCTAGTTATGTATGATAAATATATGATTTAGTTAGAACACCATACTTCATTTCCATCATGATTGTATATAATATGTATAGGTAATGTTTGACATGAGATGTAGACATTATACTATTTGATATCTAGTCTTTTCCATTCAATGGCGGTGATAATACAATTTTACCACATTTTGTATGCTTTCAAAAATTTCAAGGACATTGATACAAACACCTCCTCAGTTTATCTGAGGAAAAGTAGTCTTTAACAGAGTAGTTCTAATGATATGGGTGATGATGCATTAATGTGTTTTCTATTCTTGTTAGTGTATGTTCTTATTTATAATAACCATTGCAAGTTTCTAACTAACTCTAAAAATTATAAATCAAATGGCATAATTCATATTTTGATTGTCAACAAAAGAAAGGAAAAAGTGGCATTCATATTTATAGAAAAATAAGCAAGTTATTTTTTTCTTAAAGGGTAGCTTAAAAATGAGAGATTTGGAAACTAAGCCAATTGGGAAATCATACACTATATTAAGGTTATGCGTCTCAATAAAATTCCATGTTGTAATAATGGTTCATGAGTGATATAATCACTCCACAGTGTAAAGTGTTCAATTCTATCAGTTTGTCGATATGTCAAGATTTGGGTTCCCACATGTCCATTGGACCATTAAGGGATGAGATCAAAAGTGCAGTCCCCATTTTCTTTGAATCTGGTTAGTGTAGTTGTGTTTCACCAACACCTCTATCTATGAGTACTCCAATACTTCTTTTGAAATGCATAAATAAATCCCTCCTCTCCTCATTCATTTGTTCATTTGAGGGTCTGGGAGTTTCAGATATTTGAGCTCTGGTATATGCTCTTCTATTGCACTACCTTAGTAATCTACAAAATCAAAAGTTGAGTCTTTCTAGAAAAAGATTCACCAAGACATTACAATATTTTATAATAAGATGAAATATTTTCCAAGTTTTCAATATTTTATAGTTCAATGAAATATTCGCCAAGATTTTACAAAATTCTATAATAGAATGAAAGATTAGCCAAAAAATTGTATCTACATGTTATATTATTGATAAAATAGCCTTCAATATTTCCTATATATTATGGAGGTTTGGCCATTGATTATATATATAAATTTCGGGTGTGTTCTTAAAATTAGCCCTGCTTAGGTTGCCTTTCGAGACCCCATCAAAGTTAAGTTTGAAGGTGTCTCTTAGGGGAGGAAGTCATAGTCCTATATTAGTGCAGGCATTGGATCGTATTCTTTTTTCTCCTATATAAGTGGGAATGGAATTGATATCCAAATCTTGGAGAGTACTTCGTTTTGCTACATCTGCTTGCAGATCTCTTTCCCCCCATTGACTTAATTTCAATGTTTCATTGATACTAATCTTCAGTCATTCCCACACTCCTTCTCCTTTTCTTTTTCCTCCAAAGATTCTTCTATTTATTTCTTTCAATATTTCCCGCATTAGGAAGCCTGGAAAGAGCTCTAAAATACAGTTAAGAATGGGGTTCTTGAAGGGAGTTTTATACCACTCTTCAAAAGATCAGACAATGACTCCTTGAATTCTTCTAGATCTTCTAAATATAGACTCTCATTTCTCCAATAGATCCTCTGTAAACTTGCAACCCCCCAAAACATGATCAATAGTTTCCCCTACCTAATTGCATATACAACACCAAGGAGGTCCTATGAAGTCATGCTTCAAGAGGTTCTCCAAGGTAAGAATTCTTCGTTGGACAAAATTCCATAGAAATGACGCGACAGTTTGTATTGCATACCTTTCTCCACTTTGGTACTAGGGGAATTTGACTATATCATGCATGGAGGTAAGCCGCATCTTTCATATTGAAGCTTCTTGAAGGGGTGTATCCCCATCTTAACTAGTCATTGTCCTGTTGAACCCTAATACGGACTCCAACCCTGCCACCATTATAAAGTTTTCCATCTTTGAAAGGCTCAATTCAGATTACCAATCTCCCGTATATCCTTTACCTGAACCAAATCATTTCCTTAGAGGATCATTTGAAGGATTGGGAGATCGAGGGAAGCCCTGATGCCCGATTTTTGTTCCCACTATTCCATGAAGAAATAAGCGAACTCCTCGTTCTGTATCTCCCAAAAACTATTTTGTTGAATCAAACTTATATTAATCTACGTTGCTTTCTAGATTTGAGACCTGTGTCTGTCCTCTGCGTATAGAATGAGATTTTGTTTTCCCCAATCCTTAGCATACTTCACATGCCACATCTATACATGTGTCTCTTGTTCATAAGTGATCCATTTCCACCATATCTTTGCCCCCAAAATTTCATTGCTCACCTATGGATCTCTTAGGCCAAGACCTCCCCTCAGTTTAGGGGTACAAACCATCTTACAATCCACCATATCCCATTTATTATGCCCTTCCTTTCCTCCCTATAGGAACATGTGTTAGATACTTTTTATCTTCTTGAGGATGGATTTGGGGGTTGCCAAAACATAGAACTGATATAAGAGTAATGCTTGGAGGATAGATTTAGTCATGAGTAGTCTTCCTAGAAGGTTCAACGACCAAAAAGTCCAACTTGATAGCTTCAACTGTATCTTATCTAGTAAATCTTGCAAAGAGATTTTTTTTATTGCCTTGTCCGAGAGAGGGGCTCCCATGTAGTTTGAGAGAAAGGATCCAGGTTGAAAACCTAGGATTCTTAAAATGTTTCTTCGAGTCACCTAGGGGGTGTTGAAGAAAAAGACCTGGGATTTTTCTTTATTTATTTCTAATCCACTAGCATGCAGGAAATCATCCAGACCATTCTCCAATGCCTTGGCTTCTTGAATTGAGGAATAACCCATTCACATTGTGTCATCCACAAATTGTTGGTGGGTGTGGGGAGAGTCTTCTTTATGCAACCGAAGACCTTTAATGTTGTTGTTTCTCACCATGGTTTGTAGGGATAGCCCGAGACCTTATATCATTAACACAAACATAAACGGAGATAGAGGATCTCCTTGCTTGATTCCTCTCGAGGATTTGAAAGGCGTTGATGAGGTACCATTTACTAAAATGGAGAAGAATGCAAAAGAGACGAGCCTAAGGATCCACCTAATCCACGAATCCTTAAATCCAAATGCTTTGAGCATTCTCCCCATAAATTATCATCTTAAATTATTAAAGGTCTTCGAAATACCCAATGTAATGAGCATGCCAAGAGTTTTTGTCATTTTGAGAGAGTGAATTACCTCATGTGTGAGCACATTTCCATCGGGGATTTGCCTTCGATAAACCCTACATGTTCAGGTGAAACAATCAAGGGGAAAAAAGGTTTTAACCGATTCACTATTACCTTTGTTGTTATTTTATAGATGACATTACATAAAGGGATTGGTCTGAACTTTCAAAGTTTATCCACTCTTATTTCCTTTGGAATCGTAGATAATAATAATAAAAAGGTAAAGCTGTCAAAATTCTACCTTTTTTCTAAGAATCCTCTACAATCTCCAGTAGTTCCTCTTTTCAACAACTCCTAGCATGACTGAAAAAAGTAAATGGTGAAACCGTTCAGGCCAAGGGCAGTCCCCCCCTTCCATCTTTCTCACTGCTTCTTCCACCTCCCTCATTTCTATCGGACGGCCCAATAGATTATTGTGCTTTTTGGTGATTAAGGGAGGGATATACTCCATCACCTTGTCTATGTAATGATCCCTCCATTGAGCATGGTCTTCAAGCAGATAGTTAAAGGAGGAGTTGAGTTCGCTCTCAAAGTCTTCTTGTGATTCCACAAAATTCCCATCTTCAGTTTTGAGACGCTTGATTCAATTTGTTTGTTTGTACTGAATGGATGACCTATGAAAAAATGGCGTTCCTGTCTCCTTCATTGAGCCATCTATTCCTTGACTTTCGTTTCCAAAGTTGTTCTTCCTGTTCTTCCCTTGTATTCAATTGCACCATCAAATCCTTCTCCTTGTTCTTAAGCTCTTCCATGTAAACCTAGGTCATTATAGTCCTTTGAATCTTTTCTATTTTGCTTTCCAATATCCTTTTGTCCTAAAAGATGTTTATGAAGGACTCTTTGTTCCATTTCTTCGCCTTCTCTTTTATAAGCTTCAGCTTTTGTTGAAACTTATACATAACTGATCCACCTGGTAGTGTGAATTCCTCCCACCAAGATTTGACCTTTTCCATGAATTTTGGATGGGATAGCCAAAACAGCTCGAACTATAATGGTCTTCTCAGGTGTTCTCATATTCTTCCACAAGATAAACTTATTGGCTAATGAATGATCTGATCCTGCTATTGGTAAGACTAGCGTTGAAACTTTTCCCTCTGTGACCAACACTGATTCAAAGACCAAGAATCAGTCAAGTCGTGAGACTATTTATCTTTCTCCAGAATGCTTATTGTTCCAGGTATAAACATTGTTGGTCATTATCATATCTACAAGCTCCAAGTTCTCAATTAGTTCTCCAAAATTACGACTAGAGCTACTTAGAACTCTTTTTTCGCCCCTTTTCTCTTCTAAACTTTTAACAAGATTAAAATCACCTCCCATGACCCAATGTTTTCGCCCTACCCAACTATTCAAGCTTTCTATTTCTGAAACATAAGATTTATTTCACTTTATGACATTATTACTCATTATTACTTTATTACATAGAGTACCATTACATAAACATCATAATATCTAAGACCCTAGATAGTTCAGAAGTATGTGGATCTCGAGAACTATACCCTTACAAGGCTCATGAGACAACTAGATAGAGCATTATGGATCTAGCTCAACCTAGATGGTTGACCAATAGTTCAAGCCATTCATAAATCAAGAGTTTGAGAATGTGGAATCTAAACACTTGAAAAATCAACTCAAGAGCTCCACCTTTACAAAAGTTACAAGGCAACTTAATGGAGCTCTACCTGATCCAAGAATTGTTTTTAGAGAAGAAACCTCTAAAAAATGGTTAATTATGTTTACTTCTAAAATTCTTATTTTATCTTTTTCAATTAGTGTGTGTTTATTTGCAGTGAATTTCGTTTTCAGTATTGTAAACCTTGAGAGGGGATGTTAGAATGTAAGATTTACCTTTGTAATAAAGTCACCTTCATGACTTGGACTAAAAATTTGATTTTTAGGTTATTTTTAGTTTTTAGTGTTTTGGATAATAAAAAATTTCTCGATTTATATATAAGAAAAGTGAACCCTTCATAAAAAAAAATGCATTGGTTATGCATGGTTTCAAAGTGTGTTATTGTAGTTATTATTTCTTATGTTTGGTTATGTGCCTCTTTCTAGATTTTGGCATTGTGTGGGATTAGTGCATGTTGTAATAATGATAAGGGTAAACATTAATTATTTAAGGACAATATCTATGTTAAAAGAATAAAGAAAAATCTTTGTAGTTTATAGAAAGACCACAATTGTGATTTATTCTAATGTAATAATTTCCACAAAATATAGTGATTGCCTATACTTATATCAACCCACCCATGCCTTGACGTGATAGGCATTGAATGTAGCATAACAATAATCCTTATTATATTGATCTTAATAATGAAAACTTCTCTTACCTTGTATTTTAATGTCATTAAATGTCTATCAATAAAAAAGGACATCAACTCTTTATCTTAGCAAAAAACTAATTTTTACACCATTCTTACAAATTTTAAGGATCCACCTTTACTTATAAATTGAGTAAATGAAAATGAACCCTTAAATTTCACTACAAACTAAACCAATATTAAAAATTTGAAACACCTTGGTCATTTCACAAAGATAGACAAATTATGGTCATGGATCCATAGATTTTGCAAGCTTCTTAGAGAAATTTTGGAAGGTTGATCAATATGGACTGCATTTAGTACAGTATAGAAGATGTTCTACAAGTCCTCTAAATACATAGATGTGTGCAATCCACAAGAATGCTAAAAATTACATGCATGCTTCCATACAATAACACAATACATAATAAAACCAAAAACAACATAAAAAACACCAAAAGGAGAATATGCAATCTCAGTCACAATTCAAGTAGCCACTCAAGTCACACTCAATAGCTGTGAAATTGAAAGAGACTCTGAATGGAACACTAACGTAAAGTTTGAAACCATTTTCAATTTTATGTTATAACGATCTTTAAAATTGAAAGACTCTAAATGGACCACTAATGTAAAGCCTTCAAATATTTTCAATTTTTATGTTATAATGACCTTTGCCATAATACTTTAAAAAAGGATGTGTACAAATAATTTTGTTTACAGGCATGCTATACCAAACTCAACAATCGCTAAATAAGTCATCATATAAACTTGATAGTCTTTGATTTTGAAATTTCAATAAATTCAACATCACTGCTAATTATTAATTTGTTTGAATGTTGGATTTATGTAATTTGTTGTTGCTGAAACAATATAAGTTGGGTAGTCAAGTATTTCCAATAAAGTAAGCACACTCAATTTCTTATTCATAATGTCATTATTCTTGCCTATGTTATATGAAGGTTTGACTTAAGGTTATGTGCCTCCAAATGATTACCCCAAAAGAAACTTAACTTTATTTATGGTTTAAACTTCTTCAAATATTGCAGCAGTGTTGAATAACCAAAGATAAACTTGTTGCTTCGAATGTGCAACATATTTAAAAAAGTCATTCAAGAGAAACCGGAAATGCCAAGGTAGATTACTAAACCCAAAAAGGCAACAAGGCAATTAAGAATATAGACGCAAATTACAGCATTTGATTTGAGTAATAAGTAAAAACTTTTTAAAAAATAATTTGATTCTTCACTTTTCAAATTTTAAGGTCCAACTGCATGGGGAGTTTAAACTTTATGAATTGTCTTAATAAATTGAATGTTTGGACACTTGTACAACAACGACCTTAAAAGATCAGCCAAAAATTAAAACTTAAATTAACTTACACTACACTCGTATTCCTATTACGAATAACCTAAATTCAAAATTTTGAAGTTTTGAATTTTTCTTGAAACATGTAGAATTTTTAAAAATAGTCATTTTTGGGCCACCAACATTTTTAAAAAATGGAACATAAGACTCTAAACTTTGATTATTTTCTAGCTATATGGTAAACGACAAATCCACTACTTCTGGCCCATTTTACAATTGTTGGAGTTGATAGAAATTCTAATCTGCGAATATCATTAAGTGAAAGAAGACAATCTAAGTTCTAGTTTGTGTAAACATATAACACAATGTAAAGCTCTTATTGAACTCTCAAAACTGCTTTCCTGGCAAAAAATATTCTACTTGATTTTCTTTAACTCTAAAATGAAAATTATGAAGCATGTTTATTGATCCACTTCCCATGTTGCTTATGTCCTTATGGCTTGACCTGTGAAGTACTGTCAACTGCAAAACAGAAAAGAAAACATGTTGAAACATTAAACAAAATAAAGTTTGCTGTGACTTCTACAAAAAATATAGCTCTTGCTTTTACTAGGATTTATTCATGAACAATTTCAATTTTTTATTCAGTGCCTATTAGAAGGCTATATGATGAAAAATGGAAAGGGTAAAAAACAATTAAAGACATTTGGATAAGAGTTTTCAAAGCCCAACGCCTTTGCAGTTTATCCTTTTAAAGAGTGCTCAATCTAATGTGAACCTAAAGCACATCTTAATTGACATACAGTTTAGATCAACTCTTATTTTGTTTAGCTGCATTTACACGTTGAATTGACCCTTTTAGACTTGTCATGGTTATGTTTAAATTAGTCAATGATTAGTTTCACCTTAGTTCTTGCATTATTTTACAAGTGAATTGGCACAATCAAATTTCACGCTTGCTAATGTAGTTCTAGTGTAGTCTAACCAAAAATTCTTACTTTGATTTGGCTAACTCACACTACAATGAAGTGACAGGGGGTCTATCTCAATAGAAAGGTAGAATGTGATTGAGAGAAATGGCTGACTTCACAATGAAAGAAAGGATATGATGTATCTAACTCATACATTGCTATTGGCATTTGAGCAAAACCCACTTTATCGAATGCAAATTCAAATCTCATTTTCTTAGAAAGAAAAACTACATCTCAAATATGAGGGTTGTATAATTTGTATTTATTCAAGCACTGAAGCAAGTTTGAAGCAACAGGGAAATGGGCTTTGTTCCAAATTTAATCAGGAACTTGATTACCTTTCAATGGAAAACAACCTAACATATCCCAAGCTTTGCTTAATCTTAATGTAGACAAATTCAAATAATTTGTTATAACCAATGTTCAAAAACTCTCCGAAAAATCGCCGAATTTTTAAAAAATCACAATTTTTTCCCTAAGCCAAAAACCTAACATCGTTGCGACTTTTTAGTAAACCTCGCAGGTCAATGGAAAAAAACGCCCAGGAGGAATCCACGGCATAAAAGAGGGGAAAAGTGAGTTTTTTTGTCATTTGCTTGAGCTAATTGTTGGAGGAGTGAGAAGGGCAGGAGGAGACCATCAACCACTTTGGAGGCATCCAAACACCATTTGTCGTCACCATTAAGAATTTTTGTGGAGCAAGGTTTCAAGACTCAAAATATTTGCCAATCAACCAATTGAATCTTCCTCTCACAGGTATGTAGTGTTTCTTCTATCTTTTCCATAGTTTTTTTTGCATGTTTGCTTGCATATTTTCTTGCCTATCTTCCTCTATTTCATTTGCCATTTTCGCCAATGATTTCCATGCCCATAAATATTAAAAACAGTCACAATGTAAGGGGGTTTTAGAATGGAATAGCAGGCTTGTTTCTTAATCTTTAGCCACCCTCTTGTATTAGTTATCCACTTTTGAGTCCTTGATTGGACAATTATGATGTTTCAGGATTCGGTGTTGACTTTGATGTATCATTTTATATTTGGCATGACTACATGATGATGATATATATCAGTGCTTTCTCCATATTTATGTTCCAATGTGTTTATCTGATGTTATTGTTGCTTTATAAAATTATATGTTTAAAATTATAAAAACAAATGAATGTATTTTGTATTTTTTAATGTTTGCCGAGGTTTCCCAATTTTTCCACCGATGTTGCCAAGAAGTTGTATTCGAGACCCTTGCTGACTTTTTGTCCATGCCGACTTTTTCAAAATTGCTTATAACTATTATCTTAAATGGTGGTAGAAGACTCTTAATTTAGTGATCATGGTGGTAGAAGACTCTTAATTTAGTGATCATGCTCAAGTAGGAAATTTCAAAAGTAAATGAATTAAAATGCATGTGCAGGGCTTGGGATAGCTTAAATAACTACTCTTGCGTTATTAGGACTGATCCTAGACTTTACATGGCTATTTAGTATTAAGTGCAGATCTTCAGAATCCTAAACGCTATTTAGAATTTCTCATCTAATAGGTTTTGAACTTAAATTTGGTTGTCAATTAGGTAATATTAACGAGTCAAGGCAATAGACCCATAGAGAAAATGTTGGCAACCATATGTCTAGGAATTGTGAAAGGGCACCATATTGATATATGAAAACAACAAACCACATGGCTATTGATCTCTCTTTATTTTATACTTTTAATATTTACAAGAAAATATCTACGCCAGCAAGAAGAAATAAGGAAATTGGAAGGGTATATACAATGGAATTTATATCATCTTAAGGAAACTAAAACAGCTATGAAATTGGATTAACAGAATCTAACTATTTGGCATCCTTAATCAACAATGGCCCTTTGCCACCAATCGCATACATAGTTCCTCTTACCACCACTAACAAAAAGCAGTCAAGGACTGACCTCATTCTCAAACACATATTTGCAGCTGAGTTTTCAAAGAACAAATAATACTGAAATTCTCACACAACAGCATATACCAGGCAGAGAATCCCAAATCACAGATCTGGAATCCCCCAACAACACTGCACTCCAATGAAGATGCCCCTGAAGAATACTTTCCAACAGCAATCAAACATACTCCCAACATGACCTCGCCAAAGAACAATCCCAAAATATATGCTTCATTGTTTCCGCCATTCGACAAGAGAGGTAGAGTCCATCTGAAAGACCACTCTTGGCCAAATGAGCCTGGTAACTCATTACGAGCCAGTCTGAGCATTTGTGTAAAGCAGGATCTGAAGAAAAAGTTACCCCCATTTATTTTTGTGATGATGATAGATGGAATCCAACAGCAAAAGGTTCGCTATCTGAACTTGCCTAATGCTTGATTTGCTTGTCAAGTGCAAGATCACCTCATTTGTGACCATCCTCATCGGAAACCCCTTCTAGGAGCTCCTCGATCTTCTAGCAATGTCAGTGCTTCAGTTTGACAACCTCTAGTGGCAAATTGGGTTCATTAGTGGGTTATGCCCAAGTGGTTAGAGAGGGTGTCCCTCAGGTTCCTGGTGAAGGTTTGGTCCACCCACTGGTCTTAGGCAACCTTGGTGGTCCTATGGTTAACCCTTAGGTCCAGACTCCAGACCATGCAAACAATTTCAATGAGTGGTAGTGTTCCAACTCAGGGCATGGAGGTCAAAGATGGTTGGTTGGTTAATCCAACAAGCATAAGGAGATTTTGTCTCCCGCTATTTTAGAAAGACTTAGTCCTGCAATGAATCCTAATCTAAGGATGGAGTCCTTCAAAGAGATTGTGACCCTTCCACCTAAGAGGGGTACTATAGCATTGAGCAATAGGTTTAGCACATTGGGCAATCCCTTGTTCCTTGAATGGAACTCTCCCTTTTTTCTTGGAATGTCAAAAGGATGGCAATCCTAGGCCAAAAGTAGGTAATTCAAGGAGTTCCTCAAAACGTTTAACCGAAGATAGTTTTCTTGCAAGACGTCAAATTTGTTGGATTTGAACTTCACAACTACATGAGTTATGTTTGGAATGGCCCATTCTAGCCCATAGATCATGATCAAGGTGAAGGTGGGGTTGTGCCATCCATCTCACCGTATTTGCAGAGTTTTGTTACAACTATAGGGTGTGACCCAAGAGAGACTGCTAGGATTTTGTTTAGTTTATGCACCAAACATTAGTTTGACCTACACCCATTTAATGGAGTCTCCGTTACCAAATGCGGAATGGATTTTTGGTAGAGATTTTCACATGGATGAGTGGGAAAGGTGATAGGGGAGGGGGGAGTTGGTTTGGTGGATTGTGTTCTGGAGAAATATGTGTGGTAGAAGTGCAAAGCATCTCTTCAACTTTTTTTATCCAAACTAGGGCGAAAAGGGTTGGACTATGGAGGATTGTTCACATGGTCCAATTTTAGATAGAGTTCTACAAGGGTTTAGGCGAGCCTTGATCGCATTTATGGTCTGGAAGACAACATTTCTATTTTCGGGAATATGTGCCTAGTGGACGTGTTGATTATTCCTATAGGATTGGATCATATCTCGATTTTGACCTCCATTTTATTGGGCATGTGGTGGATTCCTAGCCTTCATCCATGTTCATTGTATGTTTCTTATGAAGACTCTATAGATTTTCGTGCTCTTGTGCATACTGCTTGAAACCTTGCACCCTGTCCTGGGGGGAATTGAGGTTGGTTGTTGTGGTGGGAGGCATCCATTCATTGCACTATGATGTTTATGAGAGTGTGGGATCGCATGTTTGCACATAAGGTTGTGACGAAGCTTTGGGATGCCATATGGAAGCTGGAGGAGGTTCATACCCTTTTGGATGAGGATGCAACTCATCTAGAGATGGTGGTGCAGAGGGACGAGAAGTATATTGGTAAAGTGGCCTAAGTGTATGCCTGATTATAGTGGATTCAAGAAGGTGATGAAAGCTTTAAGTTCCTCAATTTTCTAAAGAAGGTGGTAGTTGACAAAGTGCTTGTTCGACACTAAACCGATGGCTCTCTTAAGGTTATCCCGACCAAGATTAGAGGCATGTTTAGTCAACAATTTTAGAATATATTTTCTTCTTGCCCCTTGTACAACTTCAATTCAACGTTTAAAACTCAGACTCGAACTCGAAATCGATAATGACTCGACTAATTTGAATTTAATGACTCAATTTACTCAAATACATAAAATATTTAAATTTTAAAGAAAAACAATACTTTTAAAGATTCTAATCCATGATTCCAAAGCATTAGAGGCAAAATATCCAAAGTTTGCTCATGTATATACCATACAAGGGTTAATATATCAAAATGGAACGAAGTGTACTGTGCAATACATATATGGAAAAAAATACATAATTGAGGCATAAATGGCCTATAGAATCCAAAAGCCAGCATGCTATGATGCCACTACATTATACATCATACATCATAAATGTCATTAATCAACATGATCAATCATCAAACTCATCACCACTGCTAGAACTAGAAGTAGAACAAAAATTAGGACTAGCAATGGCAAAGAAAATTGCATCATCATTTGGCTCAAGCTCGAACTCCTCAAGGTCATCTACAACTGCAATAGTACT
>LPNX010760889.1:575308-588386 GCA_001517045.1 Pseudotsuga menziesii | reverse complement strand
CTGGATCCATCCAGTCTGTCCTCGTACCTCAATCCTGCTGCTGCCATGATGCTTGGACTGAATGTTCCACCTGCAAGACCCTCTCTTCTATGTTCTACACATGTACAAAGTCTTCAGCAACCTTGCTCTGATACCATGAAGAAAATCTGACTAAAACATCAACATCTCATTGTGACATTTTGTCAAATACTTTATATGCAAACTAGATTTAATGCTCATCAGAGTTATGATTTACTAGATTTCTGAATAGTAAATATACAAATAACTTGAACATAAATACACATGCATACATCCAATGAGAATCTAGCTGAAGACACAAATACCCATAAGAACACAAGAAGTTTAGGGCCAAGCCCAGGGCAAAACCCTCACCTCTGTGAGGTAAAACCCAAGAGAAATCTATAAGAGAGAGAAAGAGTCATTTTACATGAGAGATTATCATGCTAGAGCAATCTGAAAAATACACTGATAAAAGTGCCACAGTCAAAAGAAAAATGCCAGCAATCAATGCTGTTGTACGGCCTTTCTCCTTCAGCAAATGATCTTGAAAACCGTGCCAAACTGTCCCTCAATTTCTGTGCACTGTTCAGCCACAAAACAGCAAGTACACACCTTGGGAAATGTGCCAACAGTACGAATTTCTGACTTAACCTCTGTTGTACAGCTGTACCTTACTGTACGGCCTTTGTACAATCCGTACAGTACATTTTTCTCTTGGAAAACGTGCAGCAAACTTTCTCCTCGATTTCTGTGCCCTAGCTTGACGAATCTGATCTCTCTCTTTCTGAAAATGATGCTCTCTCTCTCTCTCACGTGTAAAGGCTTCCTCCTCTCCCACGTGCCAAATGAATTCTCTTCTCTCTAGATGTATTTCTCTTTTCCCAATGCTTCATTAAATAAGTGAAAACTCACTTAGAAACCCTAACTAACTGAAACCCTAACCCTAACTTACTTTTCAAGGGTCAAGATTAAATTAGATCTAAGGGCTCTCATTAAATGTCCTTTTAATCATTTAATGTCATTTATTACATTCACATCATTTAAAAAAGTCACTTTCACTTTAAAATCATAAAGTCACTTTTTATAACATAAAGTGAACTTAGGAAAATACAAAACTGTGTCCCCACCAAGACACTACAAAAACGGTGAAGGACCTACTGAGTTACAATAAAAATTAACAGGAGGATTCCCTTAGCCCTAAAGAAGCAGTTCTGGTTCATTACTAGGATATCAAGAAGATAACTGTTATACTAACATGAATTCAAAGAATAAAACTGGGGACATGGCATCTAACACAAAGGATTTACAATATGCAACAAACTTATCCGAAACATCTCTTGTCCCCTCTCATAGGCTGTGTTAAGAGAGTGTTAAACCCAGTTCTTTCCAGTAACTCTAGCAAGCTGTCACAAATGAATCAAATGTCAATGCCAACTTGAACTTAATCAAATACGAGTTGTTTATACCACTGATTTCAAATTGTTATATTTATAGCAGCAGAGTCATCTTTTTCATTTATCTTGCTATCTGTATGCAGCCAGGGATAACTACATTCAGTATACTTCATCCTACAGTCAGCTAGGTTTTTCATAGTGTAAATTTTTGGTGCTCACCCAAACCCCGTAAATTTTCCTTTAATATTCAACTAGGGCTAAACAGTGCATGCAAAATATCAACTGATAACCACACATGAATATCTTTTACAGTATGCAGTGGAATATAAAACTGAAAATAAATCACAACATCACATCACAATATTGACACTATTATTTTGGGTATGGAAACCCCCGGAAAAACACAAGATGGAAAAATCGGTGCAGCAGTCAGATATAGATTTTATTATTAGAAAATATGGAATTTTTACAATCACTGCAAATTCACCCAAACCTGGCGAATGCAGCACCCGACAGAATCACTAGGCAAATCCCAACTAAACCTCAACACCCTCCTGTGTGAGTGTACGACCCAGCTGTACGAAGCTCGATGATCCTGCTGCTCGCTCCTTCATCTTCCCAGCTAAATCCTCTATCTGACTTTCTCTCCCTGTATGTATTCTGTCTCTGTCGGAATACAAGTGTGTGTGTTCTCTCCACCAATTGATCTCTCTTTTATAACTTTAGGTAAAGCGAAAACCCTAATTTCACTTTCACTTTAACTAGTGGTAAAGCAAAAACCCTAATTTCACTTTCACTTTAACTAGTGGTTCACTAAAGTTAATTTAGATCACTTTAATTTATTTTCCAAAGTAAACTTAGGAAAATTAAATTAAATACAACTGGTTTCGTCTTTTGCATGCAAAAACACATGCATGCAGGAAGACCTTCCTTGTTGCTACTAGTTTAACACTCCCTCGGTTCACTAAAGTTAATTTAGATCACTTTAATTTATTTTCCAAAGTAAACTTAGGAAAAGAAAATTAAATACAACTGGTTTCGTCTTTTGCATGCAAAAACACTTGCATGCAGGAAGACCTTCCTTGTTGCTACTAGTTTAACACTCCCTCTCAACAAAGAAGGGATTCGGTAGCAACCCCAACTTATCCCTGAACTTCACAAAACTCTGTCTGCAAAGTGCCTTGGTGAAAATGTCCACCACCTGCTCATCTGTTTGTATGTACTCCAACCGAATGGTTCCCCTCTGAACACAATCTCTCAAGAAGTGGTATCTGATGTCTATGTGTTTGCTCCGGTCATGGAACACTGGATTCTCAGATAGCCTGATGCCACTTTGATTGTCACAATGAACTACTGTAGTCTCTAGCCCACACTCGAACAACCCTGCAAGTAACTTCCTCAGCCACATACCCTCACAAGCAGCCATGCTGGCTTCCATGTACTCAGCCTCTGCCGAGCTCAATGCAACTGACTTCTACTTCCTGCTGAACCAAGAGACAACCCTTGATCCAATGCTGAAACAGCAACCTGAAGTACTCTTCCGGTCCTCTACACATCCTGCCCAGTCAGCATCTGTGAAACCTACTAACTGTACACTCCCCCTCTGCTCATAAACCAATCCATGCTCCACTGTACCTCTGATGTAGCGAAGTATGTGCTTCGCAGCCGTCCAATGCACTCTCCAAGGGTCCACCATGAACTAACTCAAAGAGTTGACTGCAAAGCTGATGTCTGGTCGAGTGTTGACCAGATACATAAGCGATCCGATAAGCTAATGATACAAGGTAGGATCAAATCCATCTGATCCTAATGCATCAATCTTCCTATAGTTGGAAACTAGAGGTATGACCATAGGCTTGCATTCCTCCATCCTGAATCTCTTCAAGATCTCTACTGCATACTTCCCCTGTCCGATGAAGAAGCATCCATCTCTCTGCCAAACCTCCAAGCCCAAAAAGTAATGCATCAACCCAAGGTCTTTCATCTCAAACTCTACTGCAAGGTTGGACTTACAATCTCCAATCAGCCTCTCATCTCCTGTCAAAAAGAGATCATCTACATATAAGACCAATATGAGAGGCACCTCACCTGTCAAGAAGTACAGGTTGTGGTCAGCCTCACTGCGCTGAAATCCCATCTCCCGTAGATAATTGTCAATCCTTGAGTACCATGATCGAGGTGCCTGCTTGAGCCTGTAAAGAGCTCGATGCAGTCTGCATGCATGCGTCTCCCTGTTCTCCACATCAAACCCCTCTAATTGCTCAATATACACCTCCTCCTCTATCACTCCATTGAGGAAGGCAGTCTTGACGTCCATCTGTTGGACACGCCAACCCATCTCAGCTGCTAGTGAGATAATGGTCCAAATAGAAGAATACCTGGCAACAGGGGTGAAGGTCTCCTCATAATAAATACCCTCCTTCTATGAAAACCCCTTTGCCACGAAGCACACCTTGTACTTCTCCACGCTTTCGTCTCCTGCATGCTTCACCTTGTAGATCCATCTGGATCCCACCACCTTCTTCCCTTGTGGCCTAAGCACAACCTCCCATACCTGGTTTTTCATAATGGAGTCATACTGCTCAACCATAGCTTCTTGCCACACATCATGTTGTGCATCCTCCCCGAAGCTGGAAGGTTCAGAGTTAATCAACTCTATCATCAGTGCCATATAACTAAGCCTCTCTGGTGGTACACTCTGTCTAAAAGATGTCTATGGAGGATCTACCTACCTAGAATCCTACACTATGGATCTAAACCACTTAGGCCTTGGCCTAGTGTCAACCTGTTGCGGCTGCTAGATATTCGTCTCCTGCTACAGCTCATCCTTCAAGTCAATCATTGAAGGATCTTGTCCACCTGACTCCCTCTGACCACTAGAACATGTGCTATGTGTCTATACTTGTACCTGTACATCTGGCTCCTCCAACTTGACTCCTGACTCCTGTGTTGGTTGCTGCTCTACTGGTAAGCCCAGAGATCTCTGCAAGGCCCTGTCCTCATCAAACTGGACATCCCTACTCATAATGGTCCTCCTGCATCATATCCGAATGGATCAATTCAAGCACTTGGATAGCCCTTCTTGCCTTCGTCTTATTATACTTGCGCTCTGCATGTATCCCAACAATGCATCCCTTGCATGTGCCTTTGGAAAACTTCTTGCTTGGAAGTCCTTCAACCATGTTTTATTTGCTCAAAACTTGAAGATATCTGTAGTTGAGGTGTCCAAACCTCTCGTGCCATAGCATGCTGGTCTCATTGGCATGTGACAGGAGCACACTCCCTAAGGAGTAAGGTGTTAAGATTCCATATGCTAAGCTAGATTATCAGCATTCAATTTCAATTTCACAACAAAAGCATATAGACAGGATCACTGAAAGAAACCGTATCACAAGATCAACACAGATTTATCCTGGGAAAACCCTAAAGGTAAAAACCCAACAAAAAGCTTCCTCAATATAAATGATCAAAAAGATAAAAGATAAGACTTTAGACTTGTCCTTCTCCTCCTTGCAGATAAGACTCTCTCTCTTGCGCTATACAAGTGACTGACTGTGTGTCTGTGTGTTCAAATGAGGAGCGCCTCACTTCTATTTATATTCTTTCGTTCACTTGACATTTCACTCCACCAAGTCGGCCCCACTAAAATTGACTAGGCCGACTTCTCTAGGAGGACCCAAACAACTTAATATTATATTAATGAGGGTCCTAATGACCCGACTTACAACGGAGGGTTTTTCCTCATGACTCTTAGTAATTCTCCCGATAGGAACATTGGGGTATAATGAAATACAAATGATTCTCCCGATAGGAACATCGGGGTACAATAAGTAAATACACTTCGAAGTTACAATAATTCAACACTCCCCCTTAACGAGAAGGGTATTCTACAACATCAACAACAGCAATAGGAGAGAGAGCATCTTCAACATCATCAGGACGATACATCTATAATCATGGTTTCCATCATAGTATAGACCAAAGTCTATAGTCCCTTTCAGATATCTCATCACATGTTTTGCAGCTATCAGGTGAACACATCTAGGTTGAACTAGATACCGACTCAAGTTGTTCACAGCAAAACAAATGTTTGGTCTTGTATTTGTTAGATACATCAATGACCCAATAATCTGTCTGTATCGAGTCACATCCACTAATTCTGATGATTCATCAGCTAGCAACTTCAGGTTGGTATCCATGGGTGTGACCATGACTTTGCATTCCAACATATCAAATCTTTTCAAGATTTCCACTGCATACTTTCCCTGGTTGAGAAAGATTCCTTATGAGTTCTGCCATACCTCCAGACCTAGGAAATAATGCATTAACCCAAGGCCTTTCATCTCAAATTCTTCAGCGAGCTTCTTCTTGCATTCTACAATCTGTTTCTCATTCCCTGTCAGAAATAGATCATCCACATACAGTAATAGTATGGCAGGTCCATCTTCTATAACAACCTTGAAGTAAAGGTTATGATCGACTTTACTCTTGGTAAAGTCCAAGCTCATCAAGAAACTATTTACTCTTGGTTGTTCTATGTATACTTCTTCCTCAATCACACCATTCAGGAAGATTGTCTTCACATCCATCTGGTGTAAGTCCCACTTCATCATGGATGCAAGTGCCATGATGGCTCTAATCGAAGTATACCGTGCTACTGGTGCAAATGTTTCTTCATAATCAATTCCCTCTTTCTGAGAGAAACCTCTAGCCACAAATCTTGCCTTGTACTTCTCTATACTTCCATCAGCTGCATGTTTTATCTTGTAAATCCACTTGGAAGATACCACACTCTTGCCCAAGCAGGCTTTCTCTTTCGTGATATCTCCATCGTGGGAGGTTCTTATGGTTTTGTCATATCATGATCTTCAGGTGTTTCATCGTCGGGGAGGAATGTAGCCTCTACATTTCTGGGAGGTGCATCTTCCTCATACACTTCTTCATGTTGACATTTTATGGATCTCTTGAGAGCTACTTCTTCATCGAATGTTATGTCTCTACTGATTTCCATGTGATGGAATCCAGGAATGTAGATTCTGAATGCCTTGGATACTTCACAGTATCCAACAAATATTCCCTTCTTTCCGGAAGGGTCCAACTTGGTTCTTTTCTCTTTCGGTATGTGAACATATACTGGACAACCGAATATCTTGAGGTGACTTACCTCAAGCTTCTTTCCTGTGAACATCTCTTCTGGAGTCTTGAATCCAAGAGCACTGTGAGATATTCTATTCTATACGTAGATAGCAGTTCTTTACTGCTTTTGCCCATAGATGCATTGGAAGATCTTGATCATATATCATTGTCTTCACTACCTCCATAATGGTTTTGTTCTTTCTTTCCGCAAGACCATTTTGTTGAGGATTGTAGGGAGTAGTTAGTTCCCTCTTGATTCCAGCATCTTTACAAAAGGCTTCAAATTCTTTTGAAGTATATTCTCCGCCATTGTCTAATCAGAGTGTCTTGATTCTTTTCTCTGAATGGTTTTCTATCAAGGCTTTGAATTCCTTGAATTTTTCAAACACCTCATTCTTTGCTTTCAAGAAGTATATCCATGTCTTTCTTCAATAGTCATCAATGAATGTAATATAGTATCCAAAACCACTCAAAGATGTGGAGGACATTGGACCACACACATTTGAATGAATCAATTCCAACGTACCTTTAGTTTTTGTTTCGCTCTTCAGAAATGGATTCTTGATATTCTTCCCTTTCGCACATCCTTTGCAAATGCCTTCATGGTTGATCTTCAAGTCTGGTAATCCCGTCACTACTTTGTTCACATGAGGTAGTGCTTTGTAATTGATGTGGGCAAGCCTCCTATGCCACAGTTCACTAGGATTAGTGGTCTCATGAACAAGGGTTGTTTCTAGATATCCCTTGAGTTTATACAGGCCTCCTTCTTCTTCATCGATGACTATTGCATCTATAATTGTCTTTCCTTTGGGCCACATGAGTACTTGGCCATCTATGAATGCAACTCTACATCCTTTTTTATCTAAAGCTAAGATAGAAAGTAGATTCTTCTTTAGACCCGGTACATATAAAACTTCCTTCATCTTTAGGGGATTTCCTGAATCAAGCTTGTAACTTGCTTCACCAATTAATTTGATTGGATATTGATAGTCATCTTCAAGAGATACTTTCTGAGGAGAGTTTCTTTCTTCAAGTTTTGAAAGAATTTTCTTTTGTCCCGACATGTGCTTTGAAGCACCACTATCAATAAGCCATATGTCTTCTCCAGGTGTTACAGACCCAGAGAGTGTAGAGAATAGTACATACTCCTCAGCAACTTCTTCCCTCAGTAGAGCTTCTCTATTGGACACTCTAGCCTCCTCTTGAATACAGTCTTCCCATACAGTATCAAACTTCAGGCTTTCCTTTCTAGCACACATCATTTGGATGTATGACTCCCAGGGTCTAGTGAGACCATTGAGAGCAGTCATAACCAACTCATCTTCATCAAGGGTGTCTCCAATGGCTTCTAGTTGTTCCTTGACCTAGGAGACCCTTGTGAAATAGTCCTGGATGGATTCTCCATGACTCATCTTGGTGCTCTTCAATTGAGCTCTTAGATTCATCTTTCTATTGATGTTTCTTCCTTCATACATCCTTGCTAGGGCATCATACATTTCTTTCGGTGTCTTCTTGGATGACACTTGATGGATCAAGTGATCCTTGATAGAATCAGCAATAATCCTTTGTGCCCTAATCAGATCCTTCTTGTGCTTCTCCTTAGCTTCAGCCTCCGCAGGTTCTGCAACTTCATCCTTGATATATTTTTCAAGATCATTCTCCTTGAGAATGAGGCCTATTTTGTATTTCCATGCTCTGTAATTCTCTATGCCTTCTAGTTTGTCCTCAAGCTTGGTGCTTGGGGCCATCTTGTCAAGAGATCACAAAAAATTGAAAATCTGGAAAATGAGAAATTGAGCTTACCAGGAGATGCGCTTGACTGAGGTGAGTTGACTGGCGTGCTTGGTTTCTGGAGATCTCAAGTCTTCACCTTTTTTCAAGATCATTCTCCTTGAGAATGAGGCCTATTTTGTATTTCCATGCTCTGTAATTCTCTATGCCTTCTAGTTTGTCCTCAAGCTTGGTGCTTGGGGCCATCTTGTCAAGAGATCACAAAAAATTGAAAATCTGGAAAATGAGAAATTGAGCTTACCAGGAGATGCGCTTGACTGAGGTGAGTTGACTGGCGTGCTTGGTTTCTGGAGATCTCAAGTCTTCACCTTTTTTCAAGATCATTCTCCTTGAGAATGAGGCCTATTTTGTATTTCCATGCTCTGTAATTCTCTATGCCTTCTAGTTTGTCCTCAAGCTTGGTGCTTGGGGCCATCTTGTCAAGAGATCACAAAAAATTGAAAATCTGGAAAATGAGAAATTGAGCTTACCAGGAGATGCGCTTGACTGAGGTGAGTTGACTGGCGTGCTTGGTTTCTGGAGATCTCAAGTCTTCACCTTTTTTCAAGATCATTCTCCTTGAGAATGAGGCCTATTTTGTATTTCCATGCTCTGTAATTCTCTATGCCTTCTAGTTTGTCCTCAAGCTTGGTGCTTGGGGCCATCTTGTCAAGAGATCACAAAAAATTGAAAATCTGGAAAATGAGAAATTGAGCTTACCAGGAGATGCGCTTGACTGAGGTGAGTTGACTGGCGTGCTTGGTTTCTGGAGATCTCAAGTCTTCACCTTTCAAATCTGACTTGCAAGATTGTGCAATGCAGTTTTCTAGTTCACTGGATTTTTGCAGTTTTCTGGTCCAGTGTCAAACTAGGGTTTGACTTCCCGGAGATCTACTCACTCAAAAACTTCGATCTTGGGCTCAGTAGGTGCGCTCTAGAAGGGTGCAACTTTCCATGCAATCAGATCTTCAGAAATCAAAATTTTCCCAAAACCCTAATTTCTTGTCGAGGAGAGAGAGAGGGCTTGTTCACATTGTGAAAGTTGTCTTATTCAGGTTAGCTCTGATACCATGTTAAGATTCAATATGCTAAGCTATATTATCAGCATTCAATTTCTATTTCACAACAAAAGCATATAGACAAGATCACTGAAAGAAACATCACAAGATAAGCACAAATTTATCCTAGGAAAAACCCAACAAAAAGCTTCCTCAATATAGATGATCAAAAAGATAAAAGATAAGACTTCAGACTTGTCCTTCTCCTCCTTGTAGATAAGACTCTCTCTCTTGCGCTATACAAGTGACTGACTGTGTGTCTGTGTGTTCAAATGAGGAGCGCCTCACTTCTATTTATATTCTTTTGTTCACTTGACATTTCACTCCACCAAGTTGGCCCCACTAAAATTGACTGGGCCAACTTCTCTAGGAGGACTCAAACAACTTAATATTATATTAATGAGGGTGCGAATGACCCGACTTACAACGGAGGGTTTTTCCTCATGACTCTTAGTAATTCTCCCGATAGGAACATCGGGGTATAATGAAATACAAATGATTCTCCCGATAGGAACATCGAAGTACAATAAGTAAATACACTTCGAAGTTACAATAATTCAACATAAGGAAGAAAGCATGAAAACTTGTACATTCTTGACTCATGATCTGCAATACCCACTGCAACAACTTTGCCTATAGAAATTTCTGATATTTCCACATCATCTTGAGTGAATGTTACTCTCTTGGTTGAACCTGTTTGTGTCATTTGATAGACAAAGAGTAGGTTTGTTGCAAGATCATGCACAAACAACACATTGTTGAAGTACCCATTGTCAAGATTGATCCTGCCAATCCCTTTGGCTAGGATCTCAAAGTCATCACCCATGAGGATGGATGGACCACTGTATGGATGTAGGGCAGAGAAGGGGTCTTGTGTGGAAGCCATGTGCATTGAGGCACCTGAGTCTATGATGAAGGAGGAAGATCCAGAAGATCCAGCAATCGGTGCATGGCATCTCTCCTTGTTTTCAAAATTCGGGCCTCCCTCTTTCTTCCTTGCGCCATATGGAAGCAGAATGTTGTTCTCCTCAAGGAGTTGCGCCATCATGTCAATGGTCTTCTTCATGCATTGTTGTAATCTCACAGATCACATAGGGTTACCAATAATACACATTAAAAGCATACAAATACAACAGAGACAAGAGACAAGAACATAGGTAGAATAACAGATTATATTGTTAGACACTGAAAGGGGGGCTGAATCAGTGTAAATCCAATTTTAAAACTTTTCTTAACTTGTCACAATTAACTAGCAATTCATCATTCCACTATTCTTCCAATTTCATAATCATTTTATAAACATCTTTCACTTCATCATTCACATATCATAAGCATTTGAATCATCAAGAACCATAACACAAAAGAACACAACACCATATAATTATGTAATCTTTTTGTATTAGTTTTGGACCGGCTACAACCGTGAGGTAAAATCAGCACCTACTGATACAAAGAGCACCTACTCTTCATCCAGGACCCTGCCTGGTTTTCTTAGACCCTGTTAAGAAGGGTTTGAGGTATCCTAACCTCAAAAGCAAGACAAGCTTGCTTTTACAATGCAGTATACTTGTGTTACCATACTCATGTCATCATACACAAGCAATCTCTGTCACATCATCAACACTGCTCATCATCTCTGCTCATCACATCAACTCTCCTGTAACACTGCTCATTAGTCATCTTGCTCACTGCTGCTCAACAACCTCTGTTCATCAATCCTGCTGGTCAAGTCTGTTCATCAACCTTTGCTCATTACTCTTTACTACTGCTGGTCATCTACTGCTGCAACACTCTTTTGCTCATCATTCTTTGTGATCTACTTATCAATATTGTTGCGCATCAATCTTCTTGTTCGTCTGCTCACCGCTGCTCATGACTGCTGCTCATGTATTCAACACTACTGGTTATCTACTCATCATCACTACTTGTCAAGTCTTCAAACATCAAGGTCTGAACATGTCATCATCAGGGTATGCACCACTGTTCATACCACTCTTATCTAGTCATAAACACATCATTGTTTATGCTTCACTGTATGTACAGTATCATCCACGTGTAGATTGAGATGCCCAGGTTCACTGCGCCAGCTTCCAATGATTGAAGTACACTCTCATTGCTTCATTAATATTCTCAGACTTGCAATAATACAACCAATACAAGCAAACCCCAACCAATGTCCAAGAGGACTGTGTACACTGTGAAGAAGACCCCAAACTCAGTCACCTTGGGTTGTACACCTTCTCGGATTGTTTGCTTGCTAGCATAAACTTGAACTGAGTGTTTATATGGAATATCAAGCCAAGTTCAAAACCAAACTCTCATTCCTTCATGTATACAAGTGTCAAAAACAGACTTCAATCAAGCATTAGATTTGACTGTGCATTTTTCATGCCTGGAGTGTTCATCATAGTGTATCACATCATAGCATGCATCATTATGCAGCATAATGTGTTCACCATCATCACATGCATCATCATGTCATGGACTGTCTGCACTTTTATCATCATACAGCAGTGTATAGGATATATGGAGTATGCATGCAAGTGTGCATCATCATCTCATATCATCATTATCTTCACACTTTACTTTATTAGTCAAACATCTCATACCTAGGCTGTGTGTGTTAGCTTGTTCTCAACCGAGCTGTGCATACCTTCTTCAGACTTCGTGTACAAACTCAGACTTTTGAACTTCAAACTTGGACTGTAAAGAAGGTCCGTGTGAACACCAAACTACTGTTGAAACTTGGACTTCCAAAATTCACATAACCAGACTTGTGTGAAGACTTGTAGAGCTTGGTTACTGTTTTAAGCCCAAAAAAAGATATATCTCTATGGAAGGTTCAAATCCCTTGCTGCTGCTAATTCGAATCACAAACCGTGTAATCCAAAAATCAGGACTGTTTGCTTTTTCAAAAATGTGGGTTGTCATACATCTTGACTACTGCTGCAAATTTTGGGAGCCTCAGTCAACCAACGATCTTCATTCATCCTTGGATCTCTGCTGCTCAAATGCTAGTAAACACTAACCCCATGCAAGCCCAAAATTGGGCTGCCAAAAAGAAAACACAGAGCTTCTCCTGTGAAAAAAAAATTCGGGTCTGCTCCTTCACCTCAGTCAGCTGCTACAAAAAATTCGAACTGCTGCTGCCACATCCAAGCCTCAGTCAACCATCCGAAATTCTTCAGTTGAAAATCTCAGAGCTCCACCGAAAATTGATGATCAAATGAGGACGTTTTCTATCCTATTTATATAGATTTTTCATATATATTTTACTGAGCCGACTTGTAAATATATATATTTTTATTTTTATTTCATTTAAAAGTTTAAATTTAAATTAATTTCTTTTTCCTTTAGCTAGCCGACTTGTCACAATAATTTTTCATTCTTTTGAAAAGGTTGTTAAGTGAGCTGCCACATCATCTTGTCCACATATGATATAACATATTCCATTTATTAATAATATTTTTATTTCACCACTTCTTTGCCACATCATTATGGCACATAGGGGTGTGTCCACAAGTCATCGAGGAACCCATCATCATGTCATGTATGACCAAGCACCCCATCACCCAGCCACTAAGTGTGTGGGTACCACATGCAAGGGTGTGCTAAGATCATAAGTGCCATCATACCACCATGTAAGTGGGTGCGAAACTTTCTCATGCACTTAGGACCATCTTCAAGAATTCCAAGACCTCATTACCAAATCATCTGCTT
>LPNX010760889.1:532181-575094 GCA_001517045.1 Pseudotsuga menziesii | reverse complement strand
AACCACCTCAACCACACTAGGAGACCCCCAAGGGTCAAGATCCAGCATGATATTACCTGTGGGATAGCTAGGTCTTCTCCTGGGGTACCATGACACCATCATAGCATGAATGACCACAGAATGGGTCATTAATGCTTCTCCAACCCATCTAGGGTTTCTCCAACGTCCATCAAGGCTTTAAGACCATCTCCAGGGTCTTCAACACCATCAACAGAGTCTTCAACATCTTCAACAAGGTGGTGGCATCAAGATCCAAGCTTGTGGGTACATGGACCTTGTCAACCAGGTACAAGGTGCTTCAAGGCACAAACCCACTTTGTTTGGGATCCAAGGCACTGCAAGGTGCAAACCCACTCTAAAAGGGGTCAAGGCACTGCAGGTGGGACTTGGTGGCACCAATGAGATCCCGTGGGGCCACTGCAAGTCCATGTTGGCATCAATGACAATTTCATCAACATATATTATAGTGAAAGGGTCCATACAATACAGAGAACTGAACCGAGTTCTTATCTGGCTCAACAGCCTAATATATATGATTGACAAAACAGTTACAAATAACTACCTGTCGGTTCGGTTAACCGACATGACCCTATGTGGCCGACCTAATCTCTAATTAGTTGGTTGATCGACTTAGTCGTTTTATCATTCTAGTTGGCTTACCGACTAACTCCTCCAACATCTCCCCCACGAACAAAATTGTTCTTCTCCCCAAAGAACAGGGAGGTACCAAAAATGCATTACCTGTCTTTAAGTAGTTATTGCTATGTTTCGACCTTCATGGGCTGTGAAGTCTGATAGTTGGTCTTTTCTGTACACAAACTTCGACAATTGCTTCAGCTGTCACTGCCAGCTGATGTTGGAATTCTGTCCAACTTTGCAGTACCTTTTGGATGTCGATTGTTAATGTTGTAAGGCTTGACAATGTCGACATCTTTTCTTGAATGGAAAGGTCTGCTATCCTTTCCATGTCAAGACCTAAAAACTGGTGTTTTTCTTCTGCCGTCTCCAGAAGTCGTTTCATTTGCGGGTAGATGATATCTAGTTTGTCTAAGCTCGGAATTGCTTGTTGCACCCACTGCTGTGCTTGTCGCTCGAGCTTCTGCAGTTTGTTTGTCTCAAGCACGATTTGATTTTCAATGGTGCTCCTGAGTGCTTCTTCCGTGCTCTTCTCGAGTGCTTGGATGTCTTGTCGGGTCTGTCGCGTCTGCTAGAAGACTTGCCCATAATAAGCAGGCCAATCCCGGAGTACTCCTTCGATAATGACCGACTCCTCCATGTGATCTTGCAGTACTCTGTATGCTTCAGAGAAAGTTGTGTGCTGCTGCATCAGCAGTCGAGTTGTTTCTTCTTTTTGCTCCTCTTTTGTGTTCTGCATCTGTGTCTGTAGCGCCGACACCACGCTCTCAAACAGCTGATAGGCTCTCTCTAGCGGTTTGTCGATGTCAACCTCTATTGGTCCTGGTATCACAGATTGCGCAAGGTTTCGGCATTTGTTTAGGAACTCAACTTGTTCCTTTTCATTGTTGTCGAGCTCCTTGCGTCTATTCTGGCTCCTTGTCTTTGCTTCGATGGCCAGAGTTTCCAGAAGTTGTCCCAACTCTCCATCTTTCAGCTTGGTTGCGTCGATTGCAGTGGCCAACCCAAGTTGACTGATGTGGACCATTGTTGCTTGGCCTTGATCGTCCCTCTTCTTTCTGTCTCTCTTCTTTTTGTGCTTCTGTTGTTCTGCTTGCTTTTGTACTTGTGTACCTGTGAGAGTCAGATTTTTCGGCAATGGGTTGTCTGGTTGCCGGCCTGCAATGGTCGGGGGCATTTCTGGTTGGGTCGACTGGACGAGTGCTTCAGCTGGGTGTGTATCTGGTTGATTTTGTACAGAGCATCCAGATACAGAGGTTGCAGGTATTGATGGTTGTGGCCAAGGTGGCTCTGATGCAGCTAGTTCGGGTGCAGGTTTTGGGTTAGGGGATGGTGGTGGTGATGGTGATGGTGAATGGTCGGGTGTGGTTGGAGTGGTGGGAATGTGGTCGGATGTCGGGTCGTGAACTTGTGGAGGTGAACCTTCCTGAAGGTCGAAGAACAATTCGTTGATTTCTCGATTTATTTCTTCCATGTTCTCTTCTTCCTCATTTCTTGTCGGTTCACTGGCTGGTGGGGGGGTTCAGAGTCGGTTGGAACGAGGGATGTAGTCCAACTTGCGACAACTTCAGCTTGCTTGTCGAGATTTCTTTGAAATGTCGAACTCAAAATTGCAACAGTTCTCGACCTCTGAGGTACTTGGCCAAGTTGAGGAACGGGCAGTCTAGGTCCACCAGCTTCGAACAAAGGGCACTTGGTGGTGATCTTCTGTACTGAGGTGAGTAACTCAGGCAATTTTTTCGATGTACGCCTGGAAGTCTCTGTCTCGATCGAACCTTTCCTTCAAGGTTTCCGGCATAGCATTCTTGTATATGTCGATTGGGCTTATGGAAAGAGGCTCTGAAATTGTTTCTTGGGTTATTTTGGTCGGAGACGGGGGTGGGGGTGTAGACACGAGATCAACAACATTCTCGACCGTTGAGGTATTTGTGTTTTTTGCCTTTTTCGGTCGACCTTGCTGTGCTCTCGCTTCGACAAATTTCTGGAACTGTGCTTCCACCAAGATTTTATTCACAACGGCGTCTTCGATGATGTCAACCGCCGTGGCTGCTAATTCATCTTCATCTTCAAATGATTCCGCGATGATAAGCTTGCGCTTTCCTTTCCCCTGCTCCTGCTCCTAGCTTCTTTTCCTTTTCCTCGAGGCTGCTATCTTCTTCGACAGTTTGCGGATGTTTTCTTTGGTTATAGCATACTCAGGGTTTTTAGTTTCTATCTCTCCCCCTTGTTGTTGAGTCGAGATGATGCTTTCTTCAGCTGGATTGGTTACCTGTTGTTCTGTCTGTGTCTATTCCCTTTGGGCTGTCGACGGTTTGATTGTAATTTGTAGTTGACCGGTGTCTTCTGCTGGTGTCCTCCGACACAAACATGCCGATGTATAATCGGAGCTCATAATCTTCTTCTTTTTCTTGGTCTGTTAGTGGCTCCTCTATTGATAGGTCTGTCTCTTTGGCCTTTGCTAGTATCAACAGTTTTGTACTCGACTGTCGAGCTAGTTCCCGAAAGATCTCTTCGACTGTTGGGTAGTAGTCGAGAGTCTTTGCTTTTGCCTTTGCGCCCTGCATATACCACACCGCAATATGGTCGAGTTTTAACTGTATGTGGGCAGTTTTGGGCAGACTTCGTCAGATGTTCTAGGGCACCCTCCATCTGGTCATTTGGATTTTCAGTTGTTGGAACCAGTTTTCCAACAGCACTTTGCCTTTTGCTAGTTCCTTCATTGTTCCAGTTTGGGCAAACGGTTTGAAACTCTACATATGGAATTTCGTGGATTCTTGAAACTGCTTGTCCCCGACAAGACACAAGTAATACATGACTATCCATATCATAAGGGATGGGAACCTTATAATCCCTCCCAACTCCTGGCATTTTTCACAAATGCCTTTGAGCATGTCGACGACGTACTCAGCCCATCTGTAGATTTTCCCTGTGTCGGCAATGGTATCCACTGCCTCCAACATATCTAGTTTTAGGTCGCTTCCTCGACCTGTCAGTGTAAGCCCAGTGGCTATGATTTTAGCCACAATTTGTGGTGTTCGGGCTTGTATTTGGCTAATCATTAGCCCTATGGAGTTTTTGGCCGATGATGATCCAGTTAGTTCCTCTACCAGCCCTTCTTTTATGCCGACTGGGACTGGGTCACCTTGGTTTGATAAACTAATTAATTTATAGATTACTTCACCAAAGATTTCGACTGGTCTGTAGAAGTAAAATCTGCCATTGTGGTATCGGCTTATGATGAATTTCACTGTTGTTTCCTTTGTACCTCCAAAACTGGCCATGAACGGTGCGTTTATGTAGTTCACAATAGTACTATGATTTATTTTCTCTGCAGCTGGGGTAGGCTTTTTGTCGATATAGGCCCATTCTTTGATCTCGGCACATAGTTTCGCCCATGAGCTCTCCTGAACCTTAGTGTTCTTGATGTTTCTTAGTCTCCTTATTAATGGTGTCTCCACAGTTTGTAGTTCTTTAGACTTGGTTGCAGCTCTAGTTTGTTTTGGCGCCATTTTGTCGGTTTGTTGGTCGACTTTACTTCGGTATTCTCGACTTTTAGTCTTCTGGTTGTTAAGTTGCTCTCTCTGTTTGAAACACTGTAAATGATCATTTTGCGGTCCAGTATTTATAGTTGATGCATTTAACGTTTCTGTCGAGGGGTGTAATAATGGCAGACGTGATGGTTCAGCGCGAGCACTTGAGTTTGCGTTAATGGTGATTTGATTTTGGCGCTCGTAGTCATGAAGGCGTGATGTGACTTTCGAGGTCGTTGGTCGATGTCGATCATGTGAGCGGTCGATGGTGTTATGTCGATGGGCATGATGTCGGTTGTCGAAATGTTGATTCCCTGTCATACTTTTATATGGATATCGGTTCTATTTTGCTTTTTGGATTTTTTTTTCAGATTTTTATAGCTTTTGTTTAACCGTTATGGTCGTTATATGTTTTTTTTTTTAAACTTGTTTAATTTCTATACCGCTTTAGTCGGGCACCATTAACAAGTTTCCGAAATACTATGTCGTGTAACGTCCTTAGTCGGACTGATCCGTTGGCATGAATCTCTTCGACAACATAGGGTCCCATCCACTCTGTATGTAGCTTTTTGGGTTTCCCTTTTACTCGACTGTTGTATAGTAAAGTCAGGTCCCCTACCGACAGGTTTTTGTTTTTGATGTTGCGATCGTGCCATGCTTTTTGTTGTTGTTTATAAATTTCTTGATATTGTAGAGCGATCAGTCGGTGTTCTTCCAGTTTACTTAATTGCATCAGTTGGTCATTTCTTCCTTGTTCGACATCGACATGTAAAATCTCTGCGATAATAGGTGTCTGTTGTCGAAAGTGTAGTGGAACTACTGCTTCTTGTCCATAAACTAGTCGAAACGGTGTTTGGTCGGTTGAACGCTTGTATGCTGTTCTGTACGCCTAGAGTACTGCAGGTATCTTTTCATCCCAGTCGTCTTTGTCGGTGTTACATATTTTTGTTAATGTTTTGTTAAATGCTTCAATTACTCCATTCGACTGAGGGTGGTAAGTTGTACTCCGACGGTGGTCGATTTAGAACTTATCTGTTAGTGTTTTAATAGTTTTATTAATAAAGTGTGTTCTCTGGTCACTGATTAGGGTTAGTGGACATCCAAATCAGGTAATGATATTTTCATAGATAAATTTGGCAACTATCTCACTGGAACATGTGTCGACTGGTTCTTCCTGTGCCCATTTGGTTACGTACTCGACTGCAGTTATTATGTACCTTGCACCTGTTCTTTTTGCTGGTATGGGAAATGGTCCTATGAAGTCGATGGCCCAAATTTCAAATGTCAAGCTTGGGTTTACTGATATCAAAGGCATTTCTGTACTAGGCAGAGGTCGACCCAGCCGTTGACATCTGTCACATTGGCTTACAAACTTTTTAGAGTCTCTATGAAGAGTCGGCCACCATAACCCTGATTGTTGGATTTTCTTGGCAGTTGTGTCTGCTTGAAAATGTCCTCCCGCAGGTCCATAATGTGCTTCATACATAATATTATTTATTTCATGTTCTAGTACACACCTTCTAAGGATGTCGTCCAAACCCGTTTTATATAAGAATCCATTTATGAGACTATATGGTGCAGCTTTCATGGCTAAGATTTGTTTGTCCATCTTCTAAAAACTGAGCTATTTCCTCTAACTCTGTCGAGACTGCTTCTATTCAAAATAAATGTGCATCCGGTAAGTCGTCTTCGACTCCTGTCGGTTCCTCTCCTGTGTCGATTCGGGATAAGTGGTCGGGACAGACATTTAATTTTCCTGGTCTGACAACGACTTCGAATTCAAATTCTTGGAATAGAAGTAGCCATCGACAGATTCTCCCATGGTGTAAAGGCTTATTTACGAGATATTTTAGTGCTTGGTGGTCGGTATAAAAGATAAATGGATTAGCTAGTAGGTAGTGTCGATATTTTTGTAGTGCGAAGACCATTCCTAATGCTTCTCTTTCTGTTGTCAAATAGTTTCTTTCTGCTTTATTTAATTTTCTGCTGCGATAAACTATAGGGTAGTCCATTCCATCGTCTCCTAGTTGAGTTAGGATTGCTCCTATTGCCAGGCCTGATGCGTCGATGTGTACATGGAATTTAGTCGACCAGTTTGGAAACCTTAGGATGAGTGCTACGACTAGCTTTCTTTTTAGTTTTTCAAATGATATGTTGCATTCCTCTGTCCAGTCGAACACCTTATCTTCTCTTAATAGTTCTTCCAGTGGGTAAGTCATGTCTGAATAGTATCTTATGAATTTTCTGTAATATCCTGCATGACCAAGTAATACCCTGACTTGTTTCGGGTTCACTAGTGGTTTTAAGTCGAGGATAATTTTTATTTTTGCAAAGTCTACCTTAATGCCTTCTTTGCAGACAATGTGTCCTAACAATATCCCTATGGGTGTCAGAAATATGCACTTCTTGATGTTCAAAGATAGCTAGATTTGTCGGTATCGTTCCAACATAAGCCTTAGCCATTTGCAGTGATCTTTTAACATAGAGTATATTGTCCAATCATCAAAGTATACTGCCATTGTTTTGTAAATATATCCTTGAAATGTTTTGACCACAATTTTGGAAAATACTGCAGGTGCGTTTTTTAGTCCAAAAGGCATAACCCTGTAAGCAAATGAGCCAAATTCACATACGAATGTTGTCTTTTTCTGATCTTCTTTGGCTATTGGTACTTAGTTATAACCTAAGAATCCATCTGTAAACGAATAGCATTCATGTCCTACAACCTCATTTAAAATTTCATCTGCATAAGGAGTTGGAAATGAGTCTGTTAATGTAACTTTATTTAGCTCTCTAAAGTCGACACAAATTCTTAGCTTGGTTGAATCGTGTTTCTTTGGTTGAACAACCATTGAACGTGCCCATTCTAATTGGTCAATAGGGTAGATAATACCTGCTGCAAGCATGTTATCAATCTCCTTCTTAACTATCTCTTTGTATTTATGAGCTAGTTTATATGGTCTTTTCTTTATAGGTCGTATATCAGGTTTAACGTCGATCTTCATTTCACCCATTTCATGGACTAAACCTTTGAAATCTTTGTAATCTCTGGCAAATACATCCTGAAACTCTTTTAATAAGTTCAATATTTTTGTCGTTTGTTCTTCATTCCAGTAGTCTCCAATTTTAGCCATTTTTGGTCGGTCATCACTTGAAATGTTGAATTCTTTAGTTTTGACTTTAGCATCCAGCCATTTTGGTGCTTTGGTTTCATTGATTAGTTGGCTCCCTTCCTTAAACTGTGAAAATGTGGCAAGAAAGTCTGCTGCAGTCATTCGGTCGATATCTTCTTTGTCAGTTGTCTCGACTTTGAGCACTGTGCGAATTGGTTTTGTTATTTCGACATGGTTTGACTTCCATCTAAAGCTTTTCCCTTCCGGATTTTCATTTTCCATCTGTAGTCTTGTTGACTGTGGTATTGTCCCGGTTTGTATATTATTGCAGTTTATTGTCGGTCGGCTGTATTTTAGGGTTTTGTTTTCTGTCGGTTGTATAAATGCTTTGATTTGTTTTGTTGTTTCGACCAGATTCTCATCTTGTGGTATAAAGTTGAAATCTTTGATAAAATTCTCTTTGAGTTCATGCCATAGGAATGTTTCACCTCGAACTTCTTCCATTTTGTACCATTTGCTTGGTAAGTCGGAGAGCGTTGATGGAAACTGGTGTGGCCATGTACGTTCATCCTTATACCCAAGTCTTTTCCATTCTTTTTCACATGTCCTTATGTGGTCTTCTGGATCTTGTCCTTGGATGAACATAGGTATTTGGGCTTGATTGGTTAACTTTGTCCCTCCAAATCTTCTAAGAAGAAAGTTGAATCTGTTGTCCATGTCTGCAGTCTTGATTGATGGATATCCCACCATCTAGCAGCTTGTCCTGTAAAAGTTTCCACTGAGCTTTGTAGTCAGCCATGTTCACCAATGTTTTGGATACTTGTTCTATATGCATGACTGGTAATTCTCTTTCTTTGTACCTTGGTATTTGTGTACTATTTATATTTACTGGTTTTAAGGTAGGATATTCCCTAGTTTTCTTTTCAAATATTTTTGGGATGATGGACACCAAGAAGCACTGTTGGACTAGTTTTTTCTGCACTTTTTGAATAGTCCAGCAGCCTCTTGCTTGTGTTTCGTAATTCTCGACTTCCCAATCATATAGTTCTGCGTCTGAATTGTATCCTACTGAATCTTGGTTGCCTAAGTAAGGTTCACCATAGACATTAGGTTCTGTGTAATCTTCATTATTCTGTATCTTATATAGTTGTCGGATGTCAACTTCTTCATCAATAGGTTATGTCCAAGGTTCTCCTTGGGATGGATCAATAGGTACAAGGACCTTTTGTCCATTTCCTTTTAGTTTTATTCTTTCTTTGTCTAAGGATATCGATGCTTTCATTTTTCTTCCCCAAGGTCGACCTACTAACGCTGGTAAGGAGCTGGATCCTTCCTTAGGGTCAATAATTTCAAATTCGACTTTGGTCGATACTCCTTTTATTGTCGTGTCGACATTTCTCCACACTCAGATAGGTTCAATTAGGCCTTGGTCGGCTAATTTCAAGTATATTTTTGACTCGTATAGTCGAGGTCTACCCAATTGTTCCCAAATGTCTTGAGTCATAATATTTACCTGTGATCCGAAGTCGAGCACAACTTGTCGGACATGGTATCCTTCAATTTCTAGGTCGACAAGTGGGTCGGCATCACTTTTATCTTTTTGGTTTAGGCTGCAAAAATTCTTTGTTTGTTTTTCGATGTTATTGTTGTGTTTTATTTTATACAATAAGTCGATGAATTGAGATATTGTTTTATCTTTTTGTACTAATTGTATTAACTCTTTTACTATGTCTTGTCAATTATCGTCCTCTTCTTCCTGTCGAGCAAATTCTCTAAGTACATTTGTTGTATCTTTATATTGTTGTTTTTGTTTAATTGGATCAGGATAATCATTCTTTTATTTTCTTTTGCTTATTCGTGGGTTATCATTCCCAATTTTTGTCCCTTGTCGAGTTACAATATGCAAGTTCTTTGTATTGATAATATCATGTTTTTGTACGCACGACAAGACATTAACATTTTTCTTTTTATTTATTTTTTCAAGCATAGTAGGGCAATCCTCTAATGAGTGATCCCCTACTCCACAACTAGTACAAAAGTTTAAGTCAGTTTTATCCTTGTATGAACAGACTGCATATCAGTGTCCTTCTTTGTAACATGTGAAACATTGGATGGGCCGACGTGGTCGGTTGTCGCGATTCCCAGAGAATCGACCTCGACCTCCATATCCTCCACGTCGATTGTCAAACCGGCACACGTATCGACGACCTTCGTACCTTTGACTATTATGATCGTTTTGCACATTGTTTCGTTGCTCGTTGTTCTGCACGATTGCGTTAGTCTAGAAGACTGCGTGGTAGTTTTGTCGATTTTTTAGGTTTAGGTGGCAGTCAGTCGTGGCGTGATTCTTCATTTCACAGATAGCACACCAAGATACTTTACAATTTTTCATCTTAAACGGGCAATCTTTCGTCGTGTGTTCTCCATGTTCTTAGCAGATGTCGCAAAAACACTTTGTTTGTACAAATCGAACGTCCTGTCGACACTTATCTTTTGAATGTCCGGTCGTTGAGCATTTCGTGCACCAGATGTCCTGACTCTTAAGGTTTAGCTCTTTTAAATATTTTTGCACGATCTCGAGTTGTTCTTCCAGTCGATTATCTCTGGGGAATGCTGGAAAGTCTTCATCCATCTCTACTTGTAAGGCTTTAGTCAGCGCATCTTCGTATGTTTTGAATGTCTCTAGGCTTATATGCCGCCGAATTTTCTGTGAAAGACCTGCAAGAAACCAC
The DNA here is from genome assembly GCA_001517045.1 of Pseudotsuga menziesii. NCBI lineage: Eukaryota > Viridiplantae > Streptophyta > Pinopsida > Pinales > Pinaceae > Pseudotsuga > Pseudotsuga menziesii. The sequence continues at coordinate 565,083 of LPNX010760889.1, read as the reverse complement.
TGAATTAGCAATTGTTCATCAATTACGTAGTCCAGTTGGCTGAGAAGATCCTTCCAGCGCTTGTCGTACTCTCGAACGAATTCTGCTAGCTTTTGCAAAGTTGTTTTTAACTTTTTAACTACCAGATGTTTAGCATCTGGAGTTTTAAAAAATGATAGAAATTGCGCTTTAATTTCCGCCTTGGATGCATTGGGGGTTCTCTCAGAAAATGTCATATACCAAGTTAGAGCTCTTTTCCTCAATGCACCAGCTAACTGTGCCATCTGACTGTCTTCTGCTGTAACCTGGTTGGCCTCCCATGTCGACTCGCAGACGAACCAATGTCGTCTGGGACCTTTGTCGCCCTCATATAAAGGGATATGCACCGATCTGTGACCCATTTCGAATTCATTGTCGTTGTCTTCTTCAAGAGGTGGCGATGGTGGGGGTGGTGGTGGGGGTAGTAGCATGTTTTGTTTATCTTTTTGTGCAGAGCTGTTGTCGACAGAACTCTCGTTTCCGTCGGTTGTTTTATTTGTCGTTTCTTCTCCGACAAGCAGTCGGTCGGGGTCGACTTCTCGTGTCGATGTCCAACTGCAATTGTTTGTCTGCAGGTCCGATTTTTCTGTATTCTCCAAAGCTATATTTGGCAGGGGGGTGCTCCTTCATGTGTCGGGTAAAGTAAGTGGAAACTTCGGCTGGAGGGGTACGCTTGAAGTGTGACCCAATTTCCTTCTTCTGGTCAACGGATAAGTAAATGATTATGATTGTTTATCTTGTCGTCTAGTCGGCTCCATATACCAAACTCACCAGCTCTTAGTCTGAGGTCCTCTTCGACAATGGCTTGTATCCTGGTACTTGGATTCGTTGGAGATAGAGGTCTTACCTCCTGGGGAACTTCTATTTGGAGAGCTTCTCTCGCTGCTCTATCCACAAATCTTCTTCCATAGGTGACGCTTCTTCTTCCACACCTTCTTCTTGTCGGTCATGACCCACTCTGGCGGATTTCTCTCTTGGTCTGCCACCCTAGTATTCATTCCTCTTTGCAGTGCTATAGCTCTTTCTCTTCTTTCTTCCCTTCTTTGCAGCCTCTTCTCTCTCTCTATTTTCTGTAAATCCGTCGTACCTTTGTGTGACACTGTCGGTTCGATTTGCTTTTTAGGCGGACTTTTCATCTCTGGTGATGGTATCTCTTTTTAGTCGACTAGAATCCTCTCCACTTTACCACAACATATGACCAGCTACCCCCCCATAGCCTACCCGACGCTTTAGAAAGCTCAGATAGTTCTGTTTACTTGCTTAGGAAATATTCCCACTCCCTTACGGCAATGAATTTTTCCCACTTCTTTTGTTTCTCCGCCCAGTTAGTATTTTGTGGTGATTCGCATAGTAATGGACGAGGCTCGACAATATGACCCACTCCTTTTTCTATCAAGAACTTGAACAACAAGGTCGATAAGGAACACAGGAATTGCTCGGTAAGGCCTGTATAGAATTTCTTCTGAATGGTTTCCACCAAAGTTCTTTCTTCTATAGCTTGTTCCTCGCAGAATTCGTCGGTGATCTTTTCAAACCACTCCGACAGGTTTGTCCTTCCCCCTCGAATCAATTTTTCTAGCAGCTGTTGGTCTTTAGTCGCTTCCGACTTTTTCATCTAGAAGTTTTTTCAAGAGCTGCGGTACCGATTCTACAAACTTCTCATGGGTTTCAGTAAAGAACCTTTCTTTTGCTTGAGCAGTCGTTAATCTGTTTCTCCATGCGTAATTCTGCAAATAATTTGCTACCTTACGCTCCCACCAGTCCTTAATCTCCTGTTCTGATATCATCTGCTTGTATCCATCTCTGATATGTACTACCGGCAACGAAACCAATGTTGTAATCTCACAGATCACATAGGGTTACCAATAATACACATTAAAAGCATACAAATACAACAGAGACAAAAGACAAGAACATAGGTAGAATAACAGATTATATTATAGTGAAAGGGTCCATACAATACAAAGAACTGAACCGAGTTATTATCTGGCTCAACAGCCTAATATATATGATTGACAAAACAGTTACAAATAACTACCTGTCGGTTCGGTTAACCGACACGACCCTATGTGGCCGACCTAATCTCTAATTAGTCGGCTGATCGACTTAGTCGGTTTATCGTTCTAGTCGGCTTACCGACTAACTCCTCCAACATGCATGCACTCTCTGGATGCCAACCTCTATGACAGTAAGTGCATTTGGTCTCCTCTTGCTTCTTTCAACTGTCCTTGCTAGGATTCGAACTCCCATCAGAAGATTTGGGCTTCTCCTGCTTCTTCTTCTCTTGTTGCTTCGAATCCTTGGGCTTCTTCTTTCCCTTTCCTTGATTAGAAACACCTGCAGCAAGGGCTTGATCCTTGGTGTATTTGATGGGGGTACCCATTTGAACCAATTTATCTTATTCTTGAGTCAAAGACTCCATGAAGTCTGTCAAAGCTGGCCTTCTCCAATTTCGAACTGTCAACTTGCCTGAGTGGAATGTCGAAACAAACACTGGATAGTCAGGCCCTAGCTTCGAAAGTATGGACAAGATCAGTTGCTCTTCCTTCTTTTCAATGCCACATTGCTTCAGCTGAAGCACCAATGATTTAAACTTGGTGAAGAAATCTTGGATCGTCCCAAAGTGAGTTGGATTCAAAGTGATCAACTCATTTTCGAGTTGGTGGCCTCTCAACTCATCAGTCTTCCCTAACAGTGACTCGAGCTTGAGCCACACTTCATTTGGTGTTGTAAAACTGTCTACATGAAATAGGAGATCCCTCGAAATACTAAGACAAGGCATCCCAAAGTTCATCCAATCTATTGAAATACTTAGACTTCTCAACAGCTGAGTTCGGCTCATTTTCTATCCCCATGGTAACTCTATAGAGACCTCTCAATCTCAATTGGATCACCTTCTCAACCTTCCACTCAAAATAGTTGAATGGAGTGAGCAAGGTAGCATGATCACCTTCTCGACCTTCCACTCAGAATAGTTGAATGGAGTGAGCAAGGTAGCATGAGACTGCTCCATTTGTTGTTGTGCACTGAGTGACAAAGAACACTTGAACAACCTGCAATGCAAAATCTCAATCTACTGGAGGAGACCCGAGATTGTAATTTGAACCCTATGAACTATCTGAATTCGACTTGCATCTCCAAAGAGCTCTGATACCGTGTGAAATTTTGATTCACAGCAAGATCTAGAAGCTAAGAAAATCCTTACAACAAAAGAATTTGTCAAAACATGAAGAAAACGGTGTAAAAGAGCAATATTAACACATAGAGATGGTGCCAATAACTGAAGTTTCTATTACAGTCCAACATGTAAACATCTTTGGATCATGATTATATTACAATAGGAGAAACTCGTTAGCCTTTGGAGGCAAATTGGTGGCATACATGTGGCAAGCTTAGATTGGACCTCAAACCCCCCTAGGTGGACAAATAAGCTCCCAAGCCGCCTCAAACGGTCAAGAATGGCCATGTGAACGTTGGGGAAGCATGCTTAGTCAAAAATAAGGGTAGGCTAGGTGTGTTGGAGTGCATGGGTGAGTGGGAGTGGCTATGGGCAGCAATAAATGGTCCAAAATAGCCAAAAACTTGTGTTGTCGGGGTACCTGTCCCCAGGGGCTAGGTTTGCGTCCCCGTCCCGGGTACAGTCCCCAAGTCTCGAAAACCGGGTCGGGGACCTCACAGACATCCCCTAAAGTCCCCATCAAAGTCCTAGAGTACCGAAAACCTTTTGACAAAACACAAGAAACTTGGGGACTTCAGGAGACCCCATCCCCCGATTTTGGGGACTTCAAGGAAACTTCTGTTTGTGAAAATTTTAAAAGAATATTTTTTTATAATTTTTTTTCTTTTATGAAGAGGGACTGGGTGGGTATGGGTCCCCCTACCCTCTTAACATCTTGCGGGCCTTTCCACTCTCCCAACGCACACTTTGTCTTCAATCGAAGCCTGTGGCGGCATAGAAAGGAGAAGCTGAAAAAATATTTTAAAATTTGATTAGAGAGGAATTCTCTCTAATCTTTTGCACATTTTTTCCTCGTAAATTGATGTCAAAGTTCAACCACTAATGAATGATGCCAAACAAGGATACAACCATGACCATTGTGTCTCAACTGCAACCCAAATAGAACAATCTAAACTTCCAAATGTCATCAACGTACAAAGCATTCCATGAGATATCTTTTAGAATATAATTAGAGAGCAAATGTCTCTAATTTTTTGCACATTTACTTTTAATCCTTTACTTATAAATTGATATCAAAGTTCAACAACTAATGACTGATGCCAGAAAACGACTTTCAGATGTTCACAATACAGGATATCCCAATACGTCGCGGTATTACATAGTACAAACATACACATATTCTATTAAATGACAATGACAAATCAACTTCAACCAAAAGAAACAGTTAAAATGTGAAAGACATGAGCCAGTCTAGCAATTTAAATCTAAAAAGCTTAATTCAGAAACAATAATCCTTTTTTTCCATCTTGTATTTAAAACTGGTGACTTTATAATGCAGCATGCTCGAGAGTTGAAGCTCAAACAGGCTACAATTTGGGTGGTTAAGCTATTCATTATTCATTGTTCAATGTTTTTTGCATTTTGAATTTTGGATGTAGACTTGTTGCCTGTTGGTGTATGACATTGTGATTGGACATATATCATGATTGATATGAATATGCAAACAGTAATTTGAATTTCCACTTGGTTTATATCTTATGATTATCTGATATCATGTTTATACTTGAGGTTCATATGTAATTTCCACTTTATATCAATGATTTATGAACTTTGAAGCAATGTGCATGTTACTTATTGAAATTGAATACCAGTGAAAATGATTTTATTTTTTATTTCATATATATATATATAGTACCCCGACATACCCAAGTCCCTTGTTTCAAAAAGTGGCGTACCCGTCCCCGTACCCAAGTTTCCTGGCAGCTTAGCCAAAAACACTCAAAAACAATGCACAGGCGCCTCTAGTCAAACCAGTTCCTTGTTTTAAGGAGTGGGAACGCCCCAAGAGACCAAACTGTCATTAATGAGGATGCCCATGCTCCTGAATGATCAAAATGTATGCGTTGGGTGCATTTAATGATCCAAAACCCCCAATTACCTTAGGAAGCCAACATAACCAATATTTGGGCTATGCAACATAAATGAAAACGAATGTAAGTATGGTCCTAGGTGGTATGTGAATATGGTACTAGGTGGTATGATGTTCTAACATTCACCACTATGATGTTCTAACATTCACCACTCCCATCTTGTCCCTGAAATAAACAAACTTGCCTTTCATCAGTGATTTCGTGAGAATGTATGCTAACTGCTCATCTGTAGACACATAAAGAAGCTCAACTGTTGTAGTATCTCTGAATCCCTTAGGACGAATGAGTACATGCCCATCTTGGAATAGTACCACAAATCCCCTAGCCTCTATGGTGGAAACTGATATCAAATTCCTCTTCTCAACCCAGAAACATACAAAACATCCCTCACCGTAATCGACTCTCTGGACTCCCTTTGAAAGGAGACTGTCCCTCATCCAACTGCCTTGACAAAGGTGTTATCTCCAATTACAACCTCTAGATCTAAACCACTCTTAGTAAGATCTGTAAAGTACTCACGAACACCTATCATGTGACTGTAGTCTCCACTATCTATGTACCAAACACTGGTAGTAGATGCATTCAATGATTGACAAGTAATCAGGGACAGTTCCTTGTCATACTCAATGGAAATCTCTTCCACATTTGCTGAAGTCAAAGAATGACAACTAATCAGGGAAAATTCCTTGTCAAACATTTTTGTGAACTCATCAACTTCAACCAAAGCCGCAGTCTGTTGTTTCTTCTTGTTGTTGTTAGGACACACCACTGCATAGTGCCCCATCTTGTTGCAAACAAAACACTTTACCTTACTCATATCTTTTTTTGCTCACCCTGTTGCTTCACCCCACCCTTGGGACACTTCTTGGATTTCTTCTTGCCTTTCGCTGCAAGTGCCACACCCCTCATCATGACTAGCATAAGAACTTCCATGCACATAAGCTCTCTGAGTTTCTTCTTGTATGAAATCGTCCCAGAGACAATCCCAACTGGGAAAATTTTCCCTTGCCACAATTGCTTCAATGAACACTACCCATGGCTTGTACAAACTCACTATCAGCAACCACCTCCTCGACTGCTCCTAACTCATCCCACACTTGAATTATCCTGGTAAGATATGAATTCATGTTTTTATCTTTAATCATTTCCATGCTCTTGAGTTTTTCTCTCAATACCATCTTTCTATTTTCGTTAGATCTCGAGTAAAGTCTAGTTAAGGCATCCCAAATCTGATAAGCATCGTCCTTGCCTATAACATGTGGGATCACATGATCCTTGAAATCATCAAGGATAATTCTCTTGGATTTGATGTTCTTTGTGTCATAGAATTCCTTTGTTGTTGCATCTATAGGCACCACCACAGGTTTTGCTTGTGTGTTGCTTACTATGTCCCACAACTCACTCTCCTACATAAGCAAAACGATCCTTTGTTTCCAAGGACTGAAATTAGCAGCCCCATCTGGCATGCCCTCAACCCTCAACCCTATAGCCATGATCTTCACAACTGAAAAAACAAATCCAAGTTCTGCCTCGATGAACAAGATAACCCTCTCTTTCACAAATCTGATCTCTGCTCTCACAAATCTAGTGTTTCTTTCACAGATCTAGTCTCTACTCTCACAGATTTGATCTTTGCTCTCATAGATCTGATAGATCTAATGTTTGATCTCACAGATAAGATAGATCTAGTGTCTGGTCTCACATATCTAATAGATCTAGGGTGAATATGCTCTAATCTTTCAACCGCGCTCTGATACCATCTAAGATTTTAATGCTCTGAAATACTCCGACCCCAACCAGGTTTCAAGTCTCAATAAATCATTGTTTAATGCCCAACCCAATCTTGTTGCCTACATAACATAGATAAGCATTAACAGATATTTATAACTAGAAACACATGAAGTCTTTTACTCTTTCAAATCAACAATACAAATAGATAAATTGATACAGAGATTTTTGGTCAATATGACCCTGGAAAAACCCTCGAGGGAAAACCAGTGAGAGTAGAATTATTGTATTATCTCAAACAGATTTACAGTGAAGTACAACAAAATTTCTTCCAACAATCACACAGACTTATCTCTGAACCCCTGCTCAAAGTTCATGCCTGATCTCTGTTGGATGTTTCTTGGGATTCATGCCCTTCTTTTATGTTAGACGTATTGGGATTCACACCCCTCTCTATCTGCTCTCTAACATGGGCTTCACGCCCCTTTGTTGTTGAATTACCCTCTCAGTAATTCGCCCTCTCTCTCTGTAGTTGATGAACTCAATCTCCTCACTCTCTGAAATGTGCCCCTCTGCTATTGCTCATGCACGAAGGCGCTCCTCTACTTTCTCTTCAACTGCTCATGAAGAAATAACATTGAATGCCTCTTTCTACCTCAATTCGCCCTTTTCTATTATCTCATTATGAAATCGACTCAAACCCTAGGATCTGACAATGGAGATCAAATCTTGGACCATCCAAATCTACGGTTGTGTTTTAATTCTTCGTTGACACAACTTAAAACACCTTAAGTCACTTTATTCATAAATATTAAATTCAAAAGTTCCTTTAACTTTTTATCTCATATTGTCAAATAACATGATGTCCTCCTTGGACACTTTTCCTAAGCTAAGCACCAAGCCCAGGAAATTACTTGTACAAGTTAACTTTTTCAATAGTTGGCACCACATGGGCATCAAATTCTCCCTAATCTTTTCATGAATTTGTTCCCCCTTTCATTTGATCTTGTTTCCTCTTGAATCTATATGCCCTAGGGATTGGCACTAGTCTTCATAACCCTCCCATCATCAATACTACAACATAATACCTCAAGTTTTGTTGAGTCTACCTCTTCCAAAATCACATTATCCCCCCATTGCCATAGCCTAGCAACCTATCTAGGGAAGCCCAGAGAGGTGGTTATCGACGTGACAATGGGTAACACTTCTATCTTGCAGTAGGGCTAGTCGTGTCCTTTGGGGCTTTAACTTTACCTACTAGTTCATGTTGTAACGAGGCTCATTAGAGCAATAGTGGAGGCCATTAATGTAAAGTGGACTAGGTCCACTATGTTTGTTATTATTAAATAAGGGCCACTATGGTAGTAATGAATGAATGAATGTAATGGGGCCTCATTAAGGAAGCTCCACTAGGTAGTTAGGAGATTGTTATGGTTAGAGTTGTATTGTGATATATAAGTAAAAATGGAGTCCTCCTAATGAGTCATGTGCGGAAGAACAGTATAATTGGAGCTTAGCTCATAAGAGGTTGCCCCCTCAAAGGGTCAAGTGAACAAGAGTGGATCCTTCCATAAAAGGATCATGTTTGAATATTAATAAAAGTGATTTTTGATATGTTGTGTTCATTCATATCTTTCACATCTTAGGTATACTACAAGGGACCATCGCTTACCAAGGCGTGGTCCTTTTGGGCCATGAACTTTCGAAGCGATTTTTGTGTCCCACTGCAACTGACAATAATTGTATGATTTTGACAGTGCCAAAATATTGTTCTTCTCATTGAGATCTCTCCAACAAGCTATATTTCGGCTAAGATGGTGCTTGTAAGAGAAACATATGGCCCCTAGCAATTGTGGTCCAATGCAACATCTTAGGGATCAATGCCTAGGTTTAGGGTTTGAGTACTCTAGGGTTTTTGTTTCATATTGTAATAAAAAGAGTTTTCACATTCTAGTTAAGTGAGTTTTGCGAATAAGCATAGCAAACATATCTTTTCTCAAAGAAAGCTACCTCAATTCTAGACATTGTACAATGTTTTGCACCAATCTATGAGTAAGAATTTGGTTCCCATTGTATCTTTGTGTAATTTTAAACATTATTGTTGTCTTTCATTTCATTCTCAATCCAATCTAGATAGAGAGCATCCTAGAAAACAACACATGTTGAAATTAGGTGAATATTCCTTGTGTGTCCAAGGAAGCAGACTTCGACGAAGACACTTCTTCTTTGTTTTGTCTTTCAATAGGAGATCTTTCAAACAAGGAAATGGGCAACTTCTAAATACACTACACATTTGTATTAAAAAGTTAGAATAAGATCAAATTGATTTAATTTAGGAGTCTTCTATGATGGCTAGAAAAGAAAGTTTTTGTCAATCCAATATAGTTCAAACCAGTGTTACAAAAACCGGACCGGAACAGGTAAAACCGGTCGGTCCAACCAGTTTTGGGGTCTCACCGGGTCAAACCAGAAATGACCGGTTTCGTACGGAACCAGCCGATTTTGACCGGTTCTACACATAACTGTACAACAACACTTAAGAGGGTATTTTTTAATTTTTTTTTTTAAATTAAAAAGTTGGTTGAGTGGGGAAGGTTCTAGTGAAATATGCTCAGTATGGCACATAGCAAGAGCACTTTATGCAAATTTGTGTATAATGGTTTGGATTCACATGGTTGCACATGAATATATATATAATTTTTCAAAATTTAAGTAGTTTTTTTTATTTTTGGTGGACCAGTTTTGTTTTCCGGTTTTTTTCCGGATTTTGGTCCGGTTCCGGTCTAGGTCCAGTTTTCAGGGTCGACCGGTTTGACCACCGGTTTGGTTTCTGTAACCTTGGTTCAAACACCTTTGAAATCTTATTTAGCTTTATATTGGATGAGTTTCGAATGCATTTGATTTGCAATGGCTCCTATCACATTAAAAGTCAATCAGCTTTGCATGTTTGCAGCAAATGGGCAGCTTCTTAGACATCCTGAAAAGATAATTAAACATACTAGAAAATTGTTTACTATAATGATTGAAAACTAAGATTTAACTCTCCTCACTAAGCATGTGATGTTTAAGCCAATATTTATTATTTGCAGTGTAAAAATGTGTTCATGCAAACAACAAAATCGAAAAGCTATAAAGAACAAGATTATTTTCCTGTGCCACAATAAGATACATTCAGTAGAACATATGAACTAAAGAATATGTTTTCCCGATACCTGGCCATGTACATCTGCTGCAAGACCAGAGTTCAAAGGTTCTACATCTATCACAATATCTGCAAAGTACTCTAGATGTCGGATGAAACTGGAATTGTCCATACTCGCGTAAATATCTTGATGTGAAAGTAGAACAAGAGAACAACCCTGGTGGCAATGCAAAATAATTTAATGCAAAACATAAGACATGTTAAGTAGTAGAATTACAAGAAGATAAACTCTCAAAGCAAGGCCAACGAACCTGCTCAGACGTTAAAATGCGGCAATAATGCAGAAAATCTAAGACGTGATCTTCTGATCCATGGGCAACAATCTCCAAAAGAGATAAATCATCAATCATGATACAAACACCTCCTGTCTTTTTCTCAGAGGAAATGCACTCCTGCAGAGTTTGGTGGATGCTTTTGTATAGCTCAAAAAGCGCATTCTCTGTTTTTGTTACTTTGCCACCTGAAGTGTTGAAGACAACAATTATCCATATGTAAATGAACATTTTACTTGCACTTATATTTCAATTAATATGACTAATCTGCAAGAAAGATCAAAAGGTTTATGGTCAAAAAAGGGTGTTAATTTAGCAAGTAGAAAAACAACCTGCAACTAAAAGCATTTGCTTTGTAACTCACACACCTGTGTAATCAGCGTGTAGCATGTCCATGAAAATGAATTGATTATTGTCCCTATAAGCTAGCAAATTACATCCCTGCCTGATTCACAATTGTAGTTCAGATGAAACCAGTTAATCTAAGATAATATGGAAACAGGAAATAAAACATTAAATGGCAAACTCGGACCATTAATCAAGTCCACAATTTTCATTTTCTATAAGGTATTCATTAGATTCCTAGTGAAGAAGTTGAATGATTAGAGACATACATCTTCCTTATAAATATATAGCATGCACGTTTAATCCAAATATAAATCAAACAAAACCCACCATTGAATAGATAGCAAAATAACTGCAAAGAACGACATGAAGCCTCTAAAAGGATACTCTCCTTAACTATAATTAGATGGGTTAAACAAAGTAACCATGTTTGGGGGGGAAGGATTGGAATGGGAAAATGGTGTGAAAACAGTGTATCTATCTTGCAAAAGTAATTAAAATAAGATCTTTTTTATTATAAACTGATGTCATAGACATTAAAAGGCCCTTGAAATCGATTGTGGATACAATCAACCTTGAACCACAATTGCAAAATCAGACCTCAATAGGCTCTAGAAATTGCATTTCACATAAACAGTAAGTTTTAACCTTTTACAAAGCCCATGATTGAAAAAATTCTAGAAAATGACATCAGGAAAGGAATTTTGACAAACATTATGGACACCCTTTGGTTGGAGAAAATGGTGTACAGTCTAGACAATTTTGCACCCACTATCCTGCGAATTTTCTGGTCAAAATCCAGCGAAAATTGTTGAAATGGCAGTTTTCAGTTGTTGGAATTGCATAATCGGGGTGCCCCGGAGTAATTGAGGGTGCTGAATCCATTTCTGGCATCTGCAATCAAAATTGCAATTTCAACAACAAAAATTGCAATTTCAGCAAAAAATGGTGTCGCCAGAGAAGGTGCAAATCGTCTAGAATTTAGCTCACTCGGAGAAAATTCCATGGAAAATAAAAATTGCAAAGATACACTATTCATTTTGATGTTGGGAGTAAGCACATGCAATAAAAAGGCTCGAAAACAAGATCACTCAAATTGGAACTCTATGCAGGAAAGCAACTTCCAAATAGATGAAAAAGAACATTCTTGTAAAGAACCACAAAGGATTTTAACCAGCAGTTTTGAATAAACCAAAACTTATGCATACGAGATCAAGTGTATATCATATGACACATGATTTTGGGATCCCACAATACTTTTGAAATAGAACAATTTAGAATGATTGCATTTATTACCCTCCTCTATAAGAAGAAAGGATTATATTCATAAAAGCAGTATCATGGGCTTTAGTTCTGGATTGATGATCTAAAGGCTCTACCTTTATGTTGATATCAATTTCAGAACAATGAAGTCTTCCATGTAAAAGCTCCCAATAGGATTGATGCCAGAACTATGTCTATGTAAAAAACATTAAAGTTTTAAACTAGGCCACACAAAAAACACAATGCAAATTTTGTCAAAAATATAAATAGAATGTGATATACTAGAATACAATGACTCCTAATGGGGGAAAGACATCAAATATACAAATATCTTTAACTTTGAGTACAAGTGGGGATAACCCTGCCAAGTTAATGCAGCAACAAAAGAGTAGCCAAGATTATCTATAACTTTAATCACATGGATATTCCCATTGAACATCAAGTGACAGTATCCATGTTTAATTTTTACCATATGGGAGGTTTGTTCTTACGTATGATTTATCCTCTCACTCATGGTTCCTAATATGATGACTTTATCACCAATTAGTAAATTACTACTAGATCTTGCATAGAATACATTTGCATTGCATGCTAACATCTCTTCTTCTACTTAATATATAAAGCAATGTTGCAAACATCGTGTCAATGAATATATCACCGAGAGTCCAAAAAGAAACTTGTCAACGACATCGGGGAAAACATCAGAAAATATAGGCAAACTTAAAAAAAATACAGAAGTATTCAATTTTTTAAACATCTAAAGCAACAACATCAAATAAATGCATTGCCACATATGAAAAGAAGAGTTTGAAGGTGTAGTGTTGACCTTCACCGCTGAAATTAAGGTGATAGAGAAAAGAATGACTACAACATGGAATGTTGACGGGGAGGCACTTCAAACCATGGCTGAGGATAAACCCTAAGGTTGTCTAGATTCAAACCAAGATTGATTTGAGATGGTTTTCACCTTAGATCCCTATGAAGGTAGTAGCATCTAGACTGCTCTAGATGCAAAGGAGGTGCACCATCACATGATTTCAGAGTACTATGAATTCAATTATGGATTTTTGGTGAGGGATGAGATCACAGGTCATTTTTCCACTAAGGATTTGACTAAGCTAGTGCAGGGCATTATTAACAATTTTAAAAGTCTTGTCAAAGATAGGACTAAGGGATTATAGCATGTAAGCGTAGTTGGGGTTGAGGTGACAAAAGGGTTAACAGGAAGGTCGAAGAAACTGTTGTTTTGAGAACATCAAAAAATGTGTAATCTCTTGCATATGTAATCCATAATCATGAAGTTTCTCCATCACAACATTTTTAGGGGTTTGTCTCTATGATGGTTATGTTACTCTGAACCTGTTGGTAGGTTGACAGTTTACACTTGGTCAAACCAATATTCAATCCTCATTGTGAAGGGAGGGTTGTAGGTCATAGGTCCCTCTTGTCAAAACGTCTTGTGATCAAGAGCCACCATAGTTCGAGCCTTTAGTGTCGACTATGGGTCTAGAATGTAGTGACGAAGCAACGACGACCCCAAGGAGATTTTTCATATGATAACCTGACTAGTAGAAAGGGGAAGTTGGAGTGGAAAGAGAGGTGAAAGGGGAGAAAAGTGAAATAAATGTGTGAGGTTGAAAGGGGTTCCTGTCAAACTTGTTTTGGGGGATGACATTAAAATGCATAGGGTGGTTAGCATGGGAAAGTGCACGAAGGTCAAGAAGTTCTTAGGGAGGAGGATTTGGGCTAAGAATATAGAGTGGTTGAAGCTACAATGGAGGTCGATGCTAAGGTATGAGCCTTAGTTCTATATCTTGATGTGGGGATGGTTGGGTTTTACCCTAAAATATGAGGCTAATGTTGAGAAAATTATTGGTTCGGTGTGGAAGTGGAACACATCAATGTTGTATCTCAAATGTTGGACGCCCTTTTTCGATGCAAGGACAAAAAGGATGGACCTTATGCCACTGTCGATCAATCTCCTTGGCTTACCGATGAAATTTTGGTCCATGAATGTTTTTAAATCAATCAAGAGCACTCTAAGGGTCTACTATGAGGTAGACTTGAGCTTCATTGAAGCAAGAATCATGTCAATAGCCTGTATCCTGGTGCGCATTGATATTCGAGAGGACATATCATAGGAGATAGAGATAGTATGTGGAAACCTCAGCCACATACAAACAGTGGACTACAATGGAGTGCCATTCAAATGCACTAGATGTCACACTTATTGACACATTGTAAAAGAATGCTCCTTTGATTTTAAACACAAGATATATCAAAAAGAGGCCAATAAGGTAGCACTGGATAGTAATAAGTTTCATGGACTCTCAGAGGGTTTGTTAGAATAGCACTAGGAATGTAGCCAACCAGAAGAGTGTGGTCAAGATTGATTCAAGACACCGCGACATCAAGGAATCTTTGCAACAATCAATGAGGAGAGAAACATACCAATTGAGAAGATTACAGAGAAGTCCACACAAGAGTGTTTGGGATTGACAACAACCCTCTAGGTAAGGATGCACCATCACAAGTTATGTTTACCATTGTTCTTGATACATTGTGTATTCTTACTACTATGGATAAAATTGGGGGACCTACTACTCCTATAGAAAATATATTATTGAATGGTCTATTCAATGTTGGGGATTTGGTGGAAGAATTATGGACTAGTCAAGACAAGGTAGGCTTAGGTAATTTGGGAACTTTTTTTTACCCTCCTAGATAGTCTTCATCCCGAGATCATCTAAAGACTTCGGGGTCAAGACAATTAGGTTGTAATGTTCCATTACTAATAAATGGAGGTTGATCGAAGACATTTAATATCGGGAACATATTAGAACAATTATTCAATATTATTAAGTCATCGGTATAGTAAAGAGGGCCATTAGAGTTAATATCATAAAGCATGCACACCTTATTTCTTCAATCTTGAGTCAACGAGCAATTAAAATTGCATGCATGCAAAAAGTAAAGTGCAAACCCTAAAAGTGACATGCTAACCCTAAAAGCTATATAAGAAGGTTAGTTGAACCAAAATGGAATCATTATTATTATTCATCTTTGAGAATTGGGTTGAGAGCTCTGAGAGCTAATTAGGGTTAATGGCGAATTGCCTTGTCCATCATTGATTTCGGCGGTGAAACTTATCTGTCCTAGTCAATTCAAGAGGGTAGGTCATCCAAATCTATCATACAATCTTCAACACTTCAGCATCTTCATCATTTTTGCAGGGATTCGAGGGCATCCAGGCATCTTCACCAGGGATTCGAGGGCATCCAGGCATCTTCATCAAAGATAGGGCAGCGTCTTCATAACAAATAGGGCATCCAAGTAGCAGGTTACTACAGGAAAACGTGGGCCCTAGGGCAATGTATTCTTTATTGTGCAAAGGCGTTATCAGTAGTAGGTTACTACAAGAAAACGTGGGCCCTCAATTTCAGATTAGACTCGTATTGCAAGGAAGAATTGTTGTAGGAGGTGTGCATCATGAGGGGCACCAATATCCATTAAGGAAGCATAGAATGGTTCATTGAGAGATCAAATATTTCACCTTCTATTACTGACTGATTATTTATTACGTGGGCCTTTGAGCTACTACTTTCCAGTGTTAAGGTTGCATGCACCATAGAAAACCGAGAGTTGTTCATTAGAGCTTACAGTTCCAGCTACATACTTCTGAGGGTTCATTACAGTAGTTACCGCCCTCATTCATTAACTAGCATCACTGTTCAAGAGGTCCATTGAAATAGAGACGTGACCAATAACCTTATACTAGGGCATCATTGTTGGGCAATCCTCTTCTTGTTTGGACGAGTTAACTGTATTGGACGTGAGCTTACTGTTGGGTTTAAGTTCACCATTTGAGGCTGAGATTTGTGTTACATGCAAAGATAGAAAAGGCGGTCATTGTTGCATAATGCTGAGGTGCGAGTCGTAGAGCAAGATCAAGTTGGGCCAAGTTACTTCAAATCTGACTATTCCTAGAAGTTGCTACAGCCATCACAATACACTTAATTCACTGTTTAAGGTCAGATTTATGCTATTTCTTATTTATGATTAGTGGTTGCTAAAAAGCAATTATTATTACCAGATTTGAATGTACAGTTCCTTGTATATTCCACCGGTTGTCAAAGCTTGATATCATGGCATTTATGGTTTTATTAACTTCAGATATGACATGCAATTAATGTTTGGATAAGCCACTATCACATAAAACATTTTAAACCAGCAGCTACAGTAAAACAAAGAAGAGAAACACATGCAATAGCTAGAATCCATTGTTTGGGATATTACAGTTTAGGTGAAGATCCTTTACCTAGGGAAGGAACCCATTGATATCCCCTCAAATCAAGGAAAGGGGATGGCAATGAGATCAATGGGTCATGTTATCACTCAAGATGTAGTTGCCACTAAGGGTATCATATTCGAGACGACAGAGGTGGGGAAATTAACCAAGTGACACTGCAAGGGCCTCGACCACTACTAATACAAAGTAGTTGTCACACAAAACAGGCTCTTGTTGCTTTAGATCGAGCAAGGAGAAAGATCAAGGGGGAGACCCTTAACAACCAATGAAGGCCAACTAGACAAAACAAGACACACGAGCAAACCTTAGCCACAATAATGTTAAAGATAGTGCAGCTGCGAGACCCATTCTCAGGGAGGATGGTACCCTATTCAGTTAACTAGGGTTCCTCGTCAGTGAACCAAGAAGAGTAAGTCCCTAGAAGGTACTCTAGGGCCCCCAGCAGTCTCCTAGGGTTTTTGGTCTGGGGCCCAACAGGTTGATGCCATGTCAAAGTCCCTAACTTGTGGTTACGGCCCCTATATGCCTCTAGGGTATCCTGGATTGGGACCAAACAGTTTCTTGGTCTGGGACCAAGCAATTCCTGCAGTTACGTACCTGCTCAGTTAACCAGGTGGATCTTGGTCAGTTGACCAAGATGATGATGTGTGATGTCCTCTCTCCTAATCGCTTATTGCTAGGTTGTTTCTAAAGGGACTAACCACCCCTTGATAATGTCACTAGCACTTAACCCTTTGGAGCAGTATTGAGGACGCGAGGATCACATCATCCAGTTTGGATTTTTCCTTATACAGTGATGATAAAAATATATGGAACACATGTAACAATATACCTTGAGATAGAAAATATTAAATTCCTTGTTCTTGTTGGTCTTGTGGGTAAAAGGGTTGTTTTCCCACTTTGATGGTAACCCCTTTACCACCTTGTTGTGACCCCTCTAGTTGACTTATGGTCTTATGTCTTGCTATTGGTCTGGGACCAAGCAGATTCCTGGTTTGGGACCAAGCAGTTCCTATAGGTACATACCTAGTCAATTAACCAAGTGGATCTTGGTTTGTTGACCAAGATGATGATGTGTGATGTCCTCTCTCCTAATCGGTTATTGTTAGGTTGTTTCTCAAGGGACTGGCCACCCCTTGATGATGTCACCAGCACTTAACCCTTAGGATCAATATTGAGGACTAGAGGATCACATCATCCAATTTGGATTTTTCCCTATACAGTGATGAAAAAAATATATGGAACACACGTGACAATATACCTTGAGAGAGAAAAGATTAAAGTCCTTGTTCTTATTGGTCCTGTGGGTAAAAGGGTTGTTTTCCCACTTTGATGTTACACCTTGGTCTTGTGGGTAAGGGGGTTGCCTTACCACCTTGTTGTGACCTCTTTAGTTGACTTATGGTCTTATGTCTTACTATTGGTCCCAACGCCCTTATTGTTTGTGGTACCATGACCCCTTTGCTGTGATGACTTAACCTTTATTGTTTTTATTGTTTTTATTTTGTGTGACCATTTGACCCTTGGCAGCATAATCTAAGTCAACCTAACTTTATTTTTATGTTTTATTTTGGAAACTGTCTTAAAACCTAGGACTGTCTAAGTGACCCTTCTAGAAGTCTAGTAAAGATTAGAAATTAAGTTCAAATCTCCATCCTTAGTGTGCATCTTGACATGAGAGAAGTTCAGATTTGATCCTTGCTTGCTTGAGAACTCTTTGTTGTTGGTTTGTGCTTGACGTCTAGGGTTACTGCTGCTTTGAGTGGACGTTTTTGGGTCTTTGTTGGTTCTATCTCCTTGTGGAATGGGTCGTGACTGTGTTGTCTCTCCTTGGGTTGATCCATGGTTGTATGTTGCTCCTTTGACTGAGCCATGAGCTGCTTGCGACACGTCGAGGCAAGCCGTGACTGTACTGGGCTGGTCCGTGACCTTTTGTTGCAAGTTATGTAGGTTGTGTTCATCTCTATGAGCTGCTCTTGGACTATTATCCTGGGCGTCTTTGTTCTAGGGTTGTTAAACCTATTTTGACTGAGGTCGTGTTTGTTAATAGCCTTCCTAGGTTGAGCTGTCACTGTGGGTTTACTCTCTTACTAAGTTGTGGCTACTGGGAGCCTTTAAGGTTGGGCCGTGACACCTTCTTGCCAGGCCGTGATTGTTTTTGTATGCCCTTTGGGCTGGTTTGTGACTGTAGTGACTCTATCCTAGGAAGTCGTGACTGGTTGGATGCCCTTTGGTCTGGCCGTGACTATGGTTTCCTTCTCTTAGCAAGTCGTGGTTGTTTGAATGCCCTTTGGGCTGATTTGTGATTATATCCTAGTTGATCGTGGACTGTAGTGACCCTCCCTCAACCTTGACGTGGACTGTGGTGTTCTCTCCTAGCTGGATCGTGGACTGTTGGTGCTTTCCCTGGCTGGGTTGTGGACTATTGGTGTCGTCCTTAGCTAGGCCACTGACTATGGTGACCTCTTCCAGTTGGGTTGATTGTTTGCAACCTCTAGGTTTGGTCCACGACTGTGTTAAGTCAGCTAGAGGGTGCCTAACTATGTTTGGGGCAGAGTATCACTATTGAGGTCTTCACACTTGGTGACTAGGTCGTATTGAATGTTGTTGTATGCGCCTAACCTTAACCTACAACACTCTAACCTTTTCTCTCTCAAGGTATGTCAATTGTTCCTTTGAGATCTTGTCCTTTCAGTGACAAGATCTGATCCTAAAAGTATGTGAGTATAAGGCAGATCAAAACCAAATCTAAACCAACATTGTTATTTATTAGTTGTTGATCATTAGATTGTTTTCGTACTGTACTATTGTTTATGTTATGTACATTGCATTTGATTAAATGTATCTCAAGGACCAACTTTAACACAGTGACAGTTGGAGTGTTAAAAGTTGAAAGAGATGAAAATTATGTTTCAATTTATTACAACAGTACTATTCTGGATCTAGCTTTGTTTTAGTTTTTTTTAAGCAATAAAGTATAAAATTTTCGATTTTCTTATGTCAAACCCTAACCTAACCCTAAATTTCAATATGGTATCAGAGCTTAGGGTTTGTAGTTAACTATGTTTTGCAGTTTAATAGAGTCTACAATGATCCTAGGATAAGGGTTTTAGCATTGTCAAACTAACTGTAAGGGTTTGAACTTTATTAATCTTGGCCATCAAAGTGATAGAGATGATAAAGATCTCATATTTACACAGTTGGTTGATCTCATTATTTGACTAGATTTAAAATCAATATTTACGACACAACTGAAGAAAGAGATGTGTTATTTTAGTAGTACTAACATTCTATATTAGATTTGAAAGAATGTGGACTTGATGACTCCTGAATGCTTGACCCAAGCATATTTTTTGTGATAAGTGAGAAAGCTTACTTAACCCTTTATATGATTGATTCTTGACTTATGATCATAATTATGATACCTTCTAGTTGATCATTTTTTTGTAAAAGAGTTTTGTGACTCGTTATGATCAGAGTTTGTTAGCGTAAGGAAGTAAGAAATCATTTATGATCATCATCATTTGTGTTAAACTATCTTGGATTATGTTATCATCAAAATATACTAACAAGTGCGATGATGCATGAGATCTTGAGAATGATATTATTTAAGAAGTGCATGCTCAAGTCTAAAGGACATTGGTGTAGAATGCTTGATCATTTTTTCTAATTTTGTGATGCATCGATCAATGTAATCTGAATTTGCAAGTGCAAAGAAGCTTAGAACTCATTCATGTACGAATTTATCATGACCTCATATCTAGGGTTATGATCTAACCTAGATTGTGCTAATGCATGTATGTTATTGCATGAGGACGATATGATTATGACACATTTGTACCTCTAAGAGTACATGTACAATTTGATGCCAAGATCAAGATGCACACTGTAATTTCTGCATAAACGCAGATTTAAAGAGGGAGGACTTTCTATCCCCAGTTGTTTTGATTCTTTGTATTGTCATGACATACGGATATGCCCTTGATGGCATTTAGATTGTTGTTTTGTGCATATATGAATGATAAGATCATGTTATTATGAGAAATTGATATTGATTATTGTTGACCATCAAACTTAACTTGTAGGTAAGATCCACAAGAGGAGGAGAATGGGTCAAGTGATGAAGGTTTGCAGATCCTGTTTATGCTTAGAATTAAATGGTACAGAGGGAGCAAGTGGCTCCACAAAATGCAGGATCAATTATGATAGATGTTCATCCTCCTAGGTGTCAGCGAACTGCCAGGCATTTGTTATTAATGGCTTGTTCCTTATTAAACTGGAACAACTAGCAGGTTCAAAGATCAAGAGGGAGCCAAATGTGCTCCCCAACCCCCAACAGGATGGGTTTGCAAAGAAAAGTTGTGATCTCCCTTGAGAAAGTTTTTCAAAGAAGCCTCCCAATGATATAGACATGGAAGTAAGCCTAGTCCATGAGTCATCTCACTTAAATGAGCAAAAGGAGGAGGTCAAGGAGTATATAATTGATCTCTTTGAGAAGCCTATTGAGAGGTTTCATGATCGCTTTGGTTTAATAAGCCATGTCACTATTTTAGAATCCTCCATTTATGATGAGGCAGCCAAACATCAGGTTTGGAAGAGCTAAAGATGTTAAATGACATGCGAAAAGTGGTTCTCAGCGATCAACGAAAGTCAGTTATAACTTCCAAGTGGATCTATCAAAGATCAAGCTTCTTGCTGACAATTAGAGTTGTTTGGAGCTCTCATAAAATCATGAACTTGTTGACAGGTTGGAACACATCAAGAGAAGTTATCAACATGTCAAGCACATGCTGCAGTATGTTCTGTCAAGAAGACAAATTATCAATGTGTCTATTGTTGCCAAGAATGCCTCTCTTGCTAAGAGGGAATGTTAAAGATAGTGCAGCTACGAAACCCATTCTCAGGGAGGATGGTACCCTAGTCAGTTAACTAGTGTTCCTAATCATGAACCAGGCAGACTAACTCCATAGAAGGTACCCTAGGGCCCCCAACAATCTCCTTGGGTTCTTGGTCTGGAACCAAGCAAGTTGATGCCATGGAAAAGTCCCTAACATGTGGTTGGGGCCCCTATATGCCTCTATGGTATCCTGGTCTGGGACCAGGCAATTTCTTGGACTCGGACCAAGCCGATCCTACAGGTTGAGGAAGAGACTTCCTGGTCTGGGACCATGCAGATTCTTGGTTTGGGACCAACCAGTTACTACAGGTACATACCTGGTCAGTTAACCAGATGGATCTTAGTCATCTTGGTCAGTTGCCCAAGATAATGATGTGTGATGTCCTCTCTCCTAATCAGTTATTGCTAGGTTGTTTCTCAAGACCCAACGGACTGGCCACTCCTTGATGATGTCACTAGCCCTTAACCCTTGGGAGCAGTATTAAGGACCAGAGGATCACATCATCAAGATTGGATTTTTCCTTATACAGTGATGATAAAAATATATGGAACACACATGACAATATACCTTGACAGAGAAAATATTAAAGTCCTTGTTCTTGTTGGTATTGTGGGAAAAAGGGTTGTTTTCCCACTTTAATGGTACACCTTGGTCTTGTGGGTAAGGGGGTTGCCTTACCACCTTGTAGTGACCACTCTAGTTGACTTATGGTCTTATGTCTTACTATTGGTCCTAGCGCCCTTATTGTTTGTGGTACCATGACCCCTTTGCTATGATGACTTAACCTTTATTGTTTTTATTGTTTTTATTTTGTGTGACCATTTGACCCTTGGTACCATAGACTAAGTCAACCTAACTTTATTTTTATGTTTTATTTTGGTAACTATCCTAAAACCTAGGAGTGTCTAAGAGACCCTTCTAGAAGGCTTGACAAGATTATAAATTAAATTCAAATCTACATCCTTAATATATCTTGACATGACAAAAGTTCAGATCTGATCCTTACTTACTTGAGAACTCTTTGTTGTTGGTTTGTGCTTGACGTCTAGGGTTACTGCTGCTCTGAGTGGACGTTTTTTGGGTCTTGGTTGGTTCTATCTCCTTGTGGACTAGGTCGTGACTGTGTTGTCCCTCCTTGGGTTGATCCATGGTTGCATGTTGCTCCTTTGACTGAGTTGTGAGCTGCTTGTGACACCTCTAGGCAGGGCATGACTATACTGGGTTGATTTGTGACCTTCTTATGTTGGTTATGTATGCACGTCGTTCATCTCTGTGAGATGCTCTTGGACTTAGCCTGTGCCTCTTTGTTCTAGGGTTGCTTAACCTATTTTGACTAAGGTTGTGTTTGTTAACAACCTTCCCAGGCTGAGCCGTGACTGTGGGTTTAATCTCTTACTGAGTCGTGGTTGTTGGGAGCCTTTAAGGTTGGGTCATGACACCTTTATGCTAGGTTGTGAATGTTTTTGTATGCCCTTTGGGCTAGTTTGAGAATATTTGATGATTCAATTTATTTACTTACATCTTTGCTTTTAGAGATTTAAGAGTAGCATGCCTTACTAAGTTGTATTTCATGCTCTTTTGATTTCCATTTGTAAAGTGTACTAGACTTTATCTGCTTGTTGCAAGTGTGAATTAGCTTTTAGAATATTTGATGATTCAATTTATTTACTTACATCTTTGCTTTTAGAGATTTAAGAGTAGCATGCCTTACTAAGTTGCATTTCATGCTCTTCTGATTTCCATTTGTAGAGTGTACTAGACTTTATCTGCTTGTTGCAAGTGTGAATTAGCTTTTACAGGTTACTTTTTTAGAGTAAGGGGTGGAGCTCAGCTGCATCTCCCTCTTCTTCAAATTCTTGGAGGAGTAGCATTTCTTGTTCCCATTGGAATACACAAGTCTTAAAAAAAGATTCAAGCTTGAGCAAGCTTTTCTTTTTCATCTTCTTAAACTAAAAATTTCTTTCTCGGTTACTAGTTCCTTCTGGTTTGCTTAGCGAGTTTCAAATCTACAAAGTTTCATTTCATACTCTACTTGTTATGCAAAATTATTAGATCTAAAGTACTTTGAAACTCCATTTTATGCTTAGCTAGATTGATTCCTTTTAGTACTTACAAGCACCATTTTTCGAAATATTTTTAAGTACTAAGTAGGTTGTATTTTTTGTACTTTACTTCACTAATCCACAAACTTGTAAAAAGATTGGTTTGCTGGATTTTGTTTTTGATTATAGGAAAGACGAAAACGTTGAGGATTTTTTGAAGAGTTGAGCCATCTTAAAGATCTACTTTCAACACTCTTTTTTCTCCACTTCCTCTAAAACTGTTGTAAGCCTTTTGATCATATTTTGAGGATCAAAGGCATTCTCTCTTTCAAAAGCATTGTAACCATGATTAATAAAAAGCTAGTGGGATTTAAAGCTCCCACACCCTTCTTCCCCCATTTGGGGAAGCCTGTATCACTCTTGCGTGCATTTTATTTGCTTTTTACCTCAAGTTTCTTAGTTTAGTTAATAAAGTTAAATCAATCAAAGTTTTGTTTCTTCATTTCATTTGAAGAACGAACACTAACCCACCATGCTCTACCGAAGTACCTAAAAGAGCTTGCTCGAGTACGGGAAAGGATACTCATAGTGTAGTAATGTGTTTCACCATTTTTCATTTTGTTTTCACAATCCAAATTGGAATAAACATTTTGCGCGTGTCGTGTATGCTTTATCCATCATAGGCTTGCCTGATCTTTGTAATATCCAAAAGCAGACTGTAGCATTCAATAATTTTCCCACATTTAACTAAAAATCCACTTAATTCCTTGGAAACATACGAAGATCCGACATTTAAAAGTTTGCTTTTTGTTGGCAAAGTTTGCAAAGAAAGCAAGAATAACTAGAAAGTGACCGCGGGGCCCTATCAGGCTACACCCTCGTCGGGTGTAGTATTGGACACACCCGAGTGACTCCATCTATCCCACATTTTCTTGTGTGGAACCACATTGGGCAAAATCCATACATATTCCCAGTACCTCACAATATAATGGGAATTCCCTTTCCCTTTAATTTTTTCGTCCTAATAAATTAAATCTAGGAGTATCATTATTTTCCTTCAACCATATTTGTCAAAGATAGTGGAGCTGCGAGACACATTCTCAAAGAGGATGGTACCCTAGTCAATTAACTAGGGCACCAGTAGACCCTAGAAGGTACCCTAGAGCCCCCAATAGTCTCCTAGGGTTTTTGGTTTGGGACAAAGCAGGTTGATGCCATGGAAAAGTCCATAACATATGGTTAGGGCCCCTATATGTCTCTAGGGTATTCTGTTCTGGGACCAAACAATTTCTTGGACACGATGTCCAAGCAGATCCTATAGGTTCAAACAAAGACTTCTTGGTCTGGGACCAGGCATATTCTTGGTCTGGGACCAAACAGTTCCTATAGGCACATTCCTTGTTAGTTAACCAGATGGATCTTGGTCAAGTCGACCAAGATGATGATGTGTGATGTCCTCTCTCCTATTCGGTTATTGCTAGGTTGCTTCTCAAGGGACTGGCTACCCCTTGATGATGTCACTAGCACCTAACCCTTAGGAGCAGTACTGAGGACCAACGGATCACATCATCCAGGTTGGATATTCTTCCTTATACTGTGATGATAAAAATAGATATGGAACACATGTGACAATATACCTTGAGAGAGAAAAGATTAAAGTCCTTGGTCTTGTTGGTCCTTTGGGTAAAAGGGGGTTGTTTGTCCACCTTTATGGTACACCTTGGACTTGTGGGTATGAGGGTTGTCTTACCTTCTTATTATGACCCCTTTGGTTGACTTTTAGTCCTTTATCTTTTACTTGGTCCTAGAACTCTTATTATGTGTACCTTTAGCATGATGACTTTTATTTTATGGTTTTTATTTTGTAAGACCTTTGTACCATTGATTGATACCCTATCCTAAGTCAACTTAACTTTATTGTTTTTTTATTTTTGTTATTTATGTGACCATTTGAAATATGGTACCTTGTACTAAGTCAACCTAATTTTTATTTTGTGTAACCACTTTAAAAGCTAGGGTGTTGAGAGAGACCCTTCTAGAAGTTCTTCCAAGGTATAAATACAAGTCTTATCGCTCATTATCCTAATTATCCTTCAAGAAACATTGTCAGCTCTGATTTAGTTGTGACGCCTTTAATGCTAGGGTTTCATTGGTGCGGCTAGGGTTTCGCTGTTTCATCCCTGGGTTTAAGGGCTGCTCCCTTCTTTTTGGGTTGTGGACTGTAGGTGACCCTTCTTGCTGGGTCGTGGATTGTAGGTGACCCTTCTTGTTGGGTTGTGAACTGTAGGTGACCTTCTTGTTGTGTCGTGGACTGTGGGTGACCTTCCTGTTGGGTCGTGAGGCTAGGCCATGAAATTGTTTGTGCCCTAGGGCTGGGTCGTGAGGCTGTTGTGATCTTCAGCTAGGGCGTGAATGTCATTTATATGACTGTGTAACTTCTCCCCAGCCTAATCATGACCTGATTCGCTGACTGTGTATTCAGTTGGGTCATGACCTGGTCCATTGGTTGTGTATTAAGCTTGGCGGTGACCTGATCCGTGGAATGTGTATCCTGATTCCTGCTAGATCGTGACTATCTTCTTCGTTGGCTTGATTGTTTGTCTTCTCTGTCGACATGACTATGTCTTCTCTGTTGCCAGCGTGACTGTGTCTTCTCTGCTGGCTTGATTGTATGTCTTCTTTGTCAACGTGACTGTGTCTTCTCTATTGCCAGTGTGACGGTGTCTTCTATGTTGGCTTGATTGTGTGTCTTCTTTGCTGGCTTGACTATGCTAAGTCTGTTAGAGAGTGCCTAACTGTGTTTGGGGTTGAGTGTCACTGTTGAGATCTTCACACTTGATGACTAGGGCATATCGTTTGCTACTATATGTATTTAACCTTAACCTACTGCACTCTCTCTCTGAAGGTATGTCAACCGTTCCTTATGGCAACTTGTCCTTCCAATGACAAGAGTGTCTAAGTATAAGGCATATCCAAAAGAGATCTCAACTAACCTTTTATTACTTGATGTTCATTAGTATGTACCACTGTTGTTATACATTTTGTCTATGACCTTTTGTTTTAGTAACGTTGCTACTATGTTTTGCATCTCAAGGACCAACTTTAGCAGAGGGACCATTGAGGACTCGCAAGGCGTGGAGTGCTAAAGTTGAAAGAGATGAAAATTATGTTCTAATTTGTCTTACTATTGTATTGGTTTGCATCTAGCACTATGTTGAAATTTTATTCAGTGTTACTACTGTATTGTTCTGCATCTTGAAATTTATCTTGTGTTACTAAGTATTTGACTGAATTGGTATGTAAAGTTGTTAATTTTGAAAAACCCTAATCTAACCCAAAACTTTAACAAGATATCAGAGCGAGGTTTGTAGTTAACTCTGTTTTTGCAGTCTAGCAGAGTATACAACAAGGGTTTGAACTTTATGTTGGCCTTTTGAGTGTTAAATATCTAATATTCACACAATTGGTTGACCTCTCTATTTGACTAGATGACAATTGAACAAAGAGATGCGTTTATATCAGTAGTACTGACAAGTGTTATTTCGGAAAATGGATTTGATAGATTTTGGACATGATGATCCCTTGAAGAGGTAGTACTAATCATAATTATGATACCTTATAGTTGATCATTTTTGTGCAAAAAAGATTTATGACTCATTGATAGATGTGATCAAGAACTTGCTAGCATAAGGAAGTTAGAGTTCATGATCATGATCATATAACTATCGGGATTATGTTGTACTAACTAGTGTGATGATGCTTGATGATATTATTTAAGAAGTGCATGCTCAGGTTTAAAGGAGATTGGTATAGAATGCTTAACCATTGTTGTGATGCATCAAATGAAGTTCAAAGAAGCTTAGAACCCATTCATATATGACCTCATATCTAGGGTTATGATCTAACCTAGATTGTGCTAATGCATGTATGTTATTGCATGAGGACGATATGATGTTGACAACTTTGCACCCCTAAGTGTACATGTTTAATCAAGATGCATCATGTGATTTTTGCATAAGGGCAGATATAAAGAGGGAGGATTTTCTATACCAGCTTATGTTGATTCCTTGTCATGACATATGGATATGCTCTTGATGACATTGAGATAGTTGATTTGCACATATATGAATGATAAGATCATGTTAAATTCATATTGATGACAATCAAACTTAACTTGTAGATAAGATTCACAAGAGGAGGAGGATGTGACAAGTAATGAATGTTTGTAGATCCTATTTCTACTTAGAATTAATTGCACATCTCAAAAGAGAGATGAGATCTCATGTACAGAGGGAGAAAGAGGCTCCACAAATGCAGGATCAGTCATGTTGAATGTTCATCCTCCTAGAGAAACTACCAAGCATTTGTTATTGATAGAGTGGAATAAGTAGTTCGGAGATCAGGAGGGAACCAAATATGCTCCTCAATCTCCAGCAGAATGGGATTGCAAAGAAAAGTTGTGATCTCCCTTGAAGAAAGTTCAAAATCCTCGCCAGTGATGTAGACATGAAAATAAGCCCAGTCCATGAGTCATCTCTCTTAAATGAGCAGAAGAAGGAGGTCAAGGAATCTTCAGTTGATCTCTTTGAGAAACCTATTGAGAGGCTTCATGATTGCTCTAGTTTGATATCTCAGATGAGCCACGTCACTGTTTAGAATCCTCCATTTATGAGGAGGCATCCAAACATTAGGTTTGGAAGAGGAAAAGATGTCAAATGACGTGTGAAAAGTGGTTCTCAGCTAACAAGGGAAGTCAGTTACAACTTCCAAGTGGATCTATAAAAGATCAAGCTTCTCGCTGACAGTTAGAGCTGTTTGGAGCTCTCAAAAAATCTTGTGCTCTATGACAGGCAGGAACACATCAAGAATAAGTATCACCATGTCTCGGACATGGTGCAATATGCTCTATCAAGTAGAGAGTTTACTGATGTGTTGACTAAGCCTCTGTCTAAGTCTAAGTACTTCTGAAACAAGCTTAGTGTTGCTGAGAGGGAGTGTTAAAGATAGTGCAATTATGAGACCAATTCTCAAGGAGGATGGTACCCTAGTCAGTTAACTAGGGAAGAGCAAGACCCTAGAAGGTACCCTAGGGACCCCAATAGTCACCTAGGGTTCTTGGTCTAGGACCAAGCACGTTAATGCCATGGCAAAGTCCCTAACATATGGTTAGGGCCCCTATATGTCTCTAGGGCATTCTAGTCTGGGACCAAACAGTTTCTTGGACACAATGTCCAAGCAGATCCTGCAGGTTGAGACAAAGACTTCCTAGTCTGGGACCAGGCAGATTCTTGGTCTAGGACCAAGCAGTTCCTATCGGTACATTCTTGGTCAGTTAACCAGGTGGATCTTGGTTAAGTCGACCAAGATGATGATGTGTGATGTCCTCTCTCCTATTCGGTTATTGCTAGGTTGCTTCTCAAGGGATTGGCCACCCCTTGATGATGTCACTAGCACCTAACCCTTAGGAGTAGTACTGAGGACCAAAGGATCACATCGTCCAGGTTGGATCTTCTTCCTTATAATGTGATGATAAAAATATATATAGAACACATGTGACAATATACCTTAAGAGAGAAAAGATTAAAGTCCTTGGTCTTGTTGGTCCTTTGGGTAAAAGGGGGTTGTTTGTCCACCTTTATGGTACACCTTGGACTTGTGGGTATGAGGGTTGTCTTACCTTCTTATTATGACCCCTTTGGATGACTTTTGGTCCTTTATCTTTTACTTGGTCCTAGCACTCTTATTATGTTTACCTATAGCATGATGAGTTTTATTTTATGGTTTTTATTTTGTAATACCTTTGGCCCATTGGTACCCTATCCTAAGTCAACTTAACTTTAATGTGTTTTTTATTTTTGTTATTTATGTGACCATTTGACCTATGGTACCTTGTACTAAGACAACCTAATTTTTATTTTATGTGTATCCACCCTAAAAGCTAGGGTGTTGAGAAAGACCCTTTTAGAAGTTCTTCCATGATATAAATACAAGTCTTATCCCTCATTATTTTGATTATCCTTCAAGAAGCATTTTCAGCTCTGATTTAGTTGTGACACCTTTACTGCTAGGGTTTCACTCGTGTTCTATGTTGCTAGGGTTTCATTGGCGCGACCAGGGTTTTGTTGGTTCATCCCTGGGTTTTAAGGGTTGCTCCTTTCTTGTTGGATCGTGGACTGTAGGTGACCCTTCTTGCTGGGTCGTGCACTGTAGGTGACCTTGTTGTGTCGTTGACTGTGGGTGATCTTCCTACTGGGCCGTGACGTTGGGCCATGAAATTATTTGTGTCCTAGGGCTCGGTCGTGAGGTTGTTTGTGATCTTCGGCTAGGGCGTGAATGTCATTTGTATGACTGTTATAACTTCTCCCTAGCTTGGCCGTGACCTGATCCGCTGAATGCGTATTCAGCTGGGCCGTGACCTGATCCGCTGGTTGTGTCTTCAGCTTGGTTGTGACCTGATCCATGGACTATGTATCTTATTGAACAGTGATTGTCTTCTTTGTCGACTTGATTGTGTGTCTTCTCTGTCAGCGTGACTGTGTCTTCTTTGCTACCTACATGACTGTGTCTTCTCTGTTGGCTTGACCGTGTGTCTTCTCTATCAGCGTGATTGTGTCTACTCTACTACCAGCGTGACTGTGTATTCTTTGATGGCTTGACTGTGTGTCTTCTCTGCTAGCTTAACTGTGTTAAGTCTGCTAGAGAGTGCCTAACTGTGATTGGGGTTAAGTGTTACTGTTGGGATCTTCACACTTGATGACTAGGTCATATTGCTTGTTAATGTATGTATTTAACCTTAACCTACTGCACTCTCTCTCTCTCAAGGTATGTCAATTGTTCCTTTCGGCAGCTTGTCCTTACAGTGACAAGAGTTGATTCCAAAAGTGTATGAGTATAAGGCAGATCCAAACCAGATTTGAACTAACCTTTTATTACTTGTTGTTCATTAGTTTGTACCACTATTGTTATACATTTTGTCTATGACCATTTATTTTACTATTGTTGCTACTATGTTTTGCATCTCAAGGACCAACTTTAGCACAGGAACCATTGAGGAGTGCTAAAGTTGAAAGAGATGAAAATTATGTTCTAAATTGTCTTACTGTTGTATTGGTTTGCATCTAGCAGTATGTTGAAATGTTATTCAGTGTTACTAATGTATTGTTCTACATCTTGAAATTTATCTTATGTTACCAAGTATTTAACTGAATTGATATGCAAATTTGTTAAGTTTGAAAAAGCCTCATCTAAGCCAAAATTTTAACAATATAATGTGGTGAATGTTATATCTTTTATGTTGTTGAAATGAAACTTTATATTGCAGTATCTTGTCTCAGTATTTTCACTCTTGAACCCCTAAATAACTTCACATCCATAACTAAAAACACTTAAAAGAGCCTTAGCAACTCTTTTTAGGGACTATACCCCTTGGTTTCATTAGAAGTTAGCCTAAATGGAGGAGTCGGGATCAAGTGACAGAACCTCATTCCAATCTTTGCCCCACAGACGCACCGAGCAGCTTGAATATTTTTGTTGTGTTTTCCCTAGGAGCGTATTCGGTGGCAACAATATCTCTTAGTGGCAGCTACAACTCAAATGATAACAGTACCAAACACAT
The DNA here is from genome assembly GCA_001517045.1 of Pseudotsuga menziesii. Taxonomy (NCBI): domain Eukaryota; kingdom Viridiplantae; phylum Streptophyta; class Pinopsida; order Pinales; family Pinaceae; genus Pseudotsuga; species Pseudotsuga menziesii. Next base: position 534,282 of record LPNX010760889.1, on the reverse strand, counting down.
GTGTTGCATGCAAATTGAGCACTCCTACCTATGTACTTAAAATAGGTCGAGTCTCATTGCAAACCTTTTGCCTATTGCTATATATAAGCAAGCAGGGTCCCCTCTATGTGATAATTGTTGAAAAACTGAGTTTTACTGCTTGCTGGTTTAAATGAACAATTTGTGTTTTTTACTTCAGTCGGTTTTGCATAGGCTTGAAGCTACTTAAAATTTTGCCAAACAATTTTAAACACACAGTAAAATCAAATACTAACAGGCTGAAACAAATAAACATGCACACCATAAATTTGACTCAGAGATTTTTGGCTAATCAGCCCTGGAAAAACCCCCACGGGGAAAACCAGTCAGAGAGAGAGAGATCTTTATTTCTTCAGCAAAATATAGGACAGAAAATACAGTAGAAATTCAACTTATCTCTACCACAGACTTTATCACAAAATCTGGAAACTTGTGCCCAGCAAAAACACCAGTCGTACACCTTGATTTCTGTGCCAAATTAAATGCTGACCGTACAGTAATAAATGACAGCCGTACCTCCTCGAAAACAGTGCCAAATAAATGATGTCCGTACCTCGAAAACTGTGCAGGAATTTAATGCAGTCGTACTACAGGCCGTACCTCGATTTCTGTGCTGAAAAATTAATGATGTCCGTACAGCATTTAATGCAGGCCGTACAGACCCTTATCTCCTCGATTTCTGTGCTAGGAAATTAATGCAAACCGTACAGCATTAATGGCAACCGTACTCCTCGATTTCTGTGCAAGTTAAAGCAGTCGTACAGTAATAAATGAGCCGTACTCTCCTCTCGATTTCTGTGCAGATTTAAAGCTCCTGTACTCCTCGATTTCAGTGCATAAATTTCTCTCAGAAAACTCGACCTCCTTCAGCAAACTCGACCTCCTTGCTCAGCTCTCTCTCTTCTCCTAAAAAATGAAAAAGTGAATGCCCTTTTGCCTCTCTCAGCCTTTTTGTTTAACCTAAGTGGGCATCTTAATCCAACAGTGGAAAAAGAATCAATCCAATGGATGAGATTGAGTGTGAGTAAAAATCCCTTTTATTTAATTCTCATAAATAAAATTACTCACCCACTTAAATTTATCAAAAAGTGACTTTATTGTTATAAAGTCTCATTAAGTGACATTTAATGTGAGGGTCACCTTTTTCCCTCTTAAAGTGACTTTAGGCAAAAATTAAAGTCACCTAGGGAACATCTGCCTAGGTACAAAAACTAACACTCCCTCTTACCGAGGAAGGTGTTCCGTACCACTCCCAACTTATCTCTGAAGAAGACGAACTTGCCCCTCCCCAAAGACTTCGTCAAGATGTCAGCTACCTGCTCATCAGTGGAAATATGCCGAAGCTCAACTGCCCCTCTCTGAACGTAGTCTCGGATGAAATGGTATCTGATCTCTATGTGCTTTGACCTGTCATGGAACACTGGATTCTCAGAGAGCTGAATGCAACTCTGATTGTCGCAGTAGATCACCGTAGGCCTAAGTTCCTGATCAAACAAATCTACCAAAAGCTTGCGAAGCCACAGTGCTTCACAAGTAGCCTAACTGGCTGCCATATACTCAGCCTCAGCTGAACTCAATGCAACGGACCTCTGTTTCCGGCTGAACCACGACACTGCTGCCGAGCCCAAACTGAAACAACAACCGGAAGTGCTCTTCCGATCCCGCACACAACCTACCCAGTCTGAATCAGTAAAACCAACCAATCCGACTCCATCCGAACCCCTGTAGTCCAGACCATAGTCCACTGTCCCTGCAAGATATCTCAAAATGTGCTTTGCAGCTGTCCAGTGTACACTCCTAGGCTCAACCATGAACTGGCTAAGAGTGTTCACCGCAAAGCACAAATCTGGCCTAGTGTTGACCAGATACATCAACGACCCAATAAGCTGACGATATACAGTGGGATCCACCAACTTGCCCTCGGAAGCATGGAGTTGCTTCCAGTTGGTGATCATAGGTGTACTCATAGGCCTGCAGTCCTCCATCCTAAATCTCCTCAGAATATCAGCTGCATACTTTCCCTGTCCAAGGAAAATATGCCAAGGCTCCTGCCAAACCTCCATCCCCAAATAATAGTGCATTA
>LPNX010760889.1:515317-530142 GCA_001517045.1 Pseudotsuga menziesii | reverse complement strand
ACTGCTTGCTGGTTTAAATGAACAATTTGTGTTTTTCACTTCAGCCGGTTTTGCATAGGCTTGAAGCTACTTAAAATTTTGCCGAACAATTTTAAACACAAAGTAAAATCAAATACTAACAGGCTGAAACAAATAAACATGCACACCATAAATTTGACTCAGAGATTTTTGGCTAATCAGCCCTGGAAAAACCCCCACGGGGAAAACCAGTCAGAGAGAGAGAGATCTTTATTTCTTCAGCAAAATATAGGACAGAAAATACAGTAGAAATTCAACTTATCTCTACCACAGACTTTATCACAAAATCTGGAAACTTGTGCCCAGCAAAAACACCAGCCGTACACCTTGATTTCTGTGCCAAATTAAATGCTGACCGTACAGTAATAAATGACAGCTGTACCTCCTCGAAAACAGTGCCAAATAAATGCTGTCCGTACCTCGAAAACAGTGCAGGAATTTAATGCAGCCGTACTACAGGCCGTACCTCGATTTCTGTGCTGAAAAATTAATGCTGTCCGTACAGCATTTAATGCAGGCCGTACAGACCCTTATCTCCTCGATTTCTGTGCTGGGAAATTAATGCAAACCGTACAGCATTAATGGCAGCCGTACTCCTCGATTTCTGTGCAAGTTAAAGCAGTCGTACAGTAATAAATGAGCCATACTCTCCTCTCGATTTCTGTGCAGATTTAAAGCTCCTGTACTCCTCGATTTCAGTGCATAAATTTCTCTCAGAAAACTCGACCTCCTTCAGCAAACTCGACCTCCTTGCTCAGCTCTCTCTCTTCTCCTAAAAAATGAAAAAGTGAATGCCCTTTTGCCTCCCTCAGCCTTTTTGTTTAACCTAAGTGGGCATCTTAATCCAATGGTGGAAAAAGAATCAATCCAATGGATGAGATTGAGTGTGAGTAAAAATCTCTTTTATTTAATTCTCATAAATAAAATTACTCACCCACTTAAATTTATCAAAAAGTGACTTTATTGTTATAAAGTCTCATTAAGTGACATTTAATGTGAGGGTCACCTTTTTCCCTCTTAAAGTGACTTTAGGCAAAAATTAAAGTCACCTAGGGAACATCTGCCTAGGTACAAAAACTAACAATAATTATTTTTGGTTTACGATGGAGTGTGTGCATTTTTTCCATTTCTAAGTTAATTAAGATAAACAAAGATGATTTTTCGAGTGTTGATGGTTCCTTCGTATTGTTGCCAATACTTTTCAGTTAGTAGATGTGTTTTTAGATCTAGCAGTAGAAGCAATTTTCAAAGTTCCTTAAGTTTTTTCAGTCTTTCAAGTTTAATAATTGTAGGTTTGATCACCATGTATTGAAATTTTAGTATGGTATCAACACATGTTTTCTGGAACCTTCACAAAATCTGTGTATCAATAGTAGGGCTTCTACCTAGGATCGGGATTGTCAGATGGTTTCAAGGGTGGGATGCTCAAGATCCATCCTTCATAGAAGAATTGTGGAGCTGTGGTATGTTGTTTTAGTATGCTGGTTTGTTTGGTTTAGGTGTGTTCCCAGAGTTGTAGCGATGACTGGTCTTGGTCTCCAAGAGTGTCACATGTTGGAGGGCACTTATATTTTGTACCTTCGAAGTGCATGCTACAAAATCTCTTGGAGGAGTTTGATCTTTGGTGCTTTGTAGAGACTAAGGTTGCAGATCCTACCAATCCCACATGGTTGACAGAATATAAAAAAGAAGATCTTCAAAGCAAAGTGAATCATCCTGGACTCAATGAAGGATCACTTGATCTCTCACAACACCAACAAGCAACTAGTGAGGAGATGTTTAATGCTCGAGTCACTCTATATCAAAGTAAATTTATTGTTTAACCCAACTTAAAGGTAAATGAAATGAGCTCAAAAATGGCTAAATGGAAGCAAATCTGGAAGTAATTTCACCTCAAATTTTTTTGTTAAACAAATTATACCATAAGCTGCCCTACAAATAGATTTTACAATGTAAACATCAGCATGTATGGTACAGCAAAGAAAGAAATAAAATGCACTCCCTCTGAAGAGGGTTAAATGAATTAGTTTCTTAGACTTTGATTGAACCTTTGGTGCTCAAGGTAAAGATTATTTTCCAGATTTAAAGAACTTTAGAAATGATTTAAATTATTTTAAAATGGCTAAAAGAAGGAATAACATCACTTGACTAGTGCCTAGTTGCTTGAAGAGAGGGCAATCAAGACATAGAGGAAGCATGTGGAGTTTTGGTGATCAAGCAGTTAGAGAGGGTAGAAGAGCTCAAACCCTTGTCCTTGTCTTTGATAGCCAAATATGTCTTCCTTCCTATTCGAGGGAGCATTGAAGAGCTGAAATCCTCTGAAAAAATCTGCATGCAAAGTTTCCCAATCCTACTACAAGTAACATAAATCAAGATAAGATAATTTTATTAATGTCTGACTAACAACCATAAAAGTATGTCAATGGGACTGTCGAGTACAATGATGTCGTTACAAAGACGGAGTACCAAAAGGTCTCCTATAAAAGGAAATACACTAAAAACAAAGTAAAGTAGAGAAGAGAGGAGAGGATAAATCTATGCGGAGTCATGGAAAGCCCTCGACCCTGAGTACGAGAGACCGGGTGGGGGTGGAGAAATACATGGGGAAAGGATCCAAGAGCAAAGAAATCCAAAAGAAATGAGGCAGGTCTATCAAGGGATAGACCCATCTCTCCTAACATTCAAGCCGAATAAAGGAAACTTAGTATGTTGTCCCGAGAAAGAACCAATGGAAGGTCTAGCCCGCCCTCTACGTTACAGTCTAGAGGAAGTAGCCTGTCATTGAGGCATGGGGGACCTCTTCTGCCTCTTGGGGAGAGCTCTAGTTTGGTCATGCCGCTGAGATCTCAAGGGCAAGGGTAGGCCCTAGAGGTCTGCATTGATCTAGAGTCTAAAGTTGCGCCAACGTTAGTCTGTCTCTTAGTGCCCCTCCCTAAGGGTAGCCCTGTGAAAAAGGAAGTGATTTGTTGGGTAGAATCTAGTCTGGTAGGAGGCTGAAGAATATGGGCTCGGAACCTGAGAGGCTCCTGCATGTATAAGGCCACACATCTAGTAAATCAAATGAACAATACTTTGAATTGAAAAGGTCTTACCCCAATCTTCTCATGCAAATATTCACCACTTGTACAAGAACTTCATAGCTAACATCAAGTACCTGTATCTTCCACTAATTTCTTCAATATTCAAGCAACAATCTAACACAAAGAAAACTAAGCGAAAGTAACACAAGGAATTTTATTCTCCAAGTTCTAAAAAGTTTACAATGAGAGGAGTGCCTCTTAAATAGAAAGAGACCAACTTCTCAATAGAAAAATAATAAAACCTCCTGATGATATGGTCAAAATACCAAAACCCTAACCACCTCCTCATGTCATAGTTAAAAATATATAAAATAAGTGGTTTGTTATGACACCTAATATCCAACTAATCCTCATTCCAAGAAGAGAGAGTATCTCTACATGCCAAACATAGGGGGGCACACGTTCCTTAAGTGGAGAATATGTGGCATGTGTGGACCACATAGGTTAGGCACTCCATAAATCAAGTAGTCAAAGAAAAACGACAAGTGCTTCAAGGCAAAAGTTTTGAAATTGTCGGCTTCCTCAATATTTATCGCATTTTCTATTATAAGCACTTTTTGGAAATCCCATGGCCACTATTTCTATTGCCATTGAAATGGCAAAATTATGGACACTCTATCAAAAGATAACTACTCCTGAAGCTAGGACTCCCTCCCAAAAAAATGTCCAATCAAAAATGTCAAAACGTACCATGTGTGCCTCTAAATGTGTGTACAAGGAGTGTACTCATCACATGGAGACTATACATCAGCGAAACAATCCAATCCAAGTGTTAGACCATGGAAAATATCTTGGGTGTTATCTCTAGGAATCCCCAATAATGTATAGCTGAGGAAAAATACCTTCAAATAATGATAAACATTAACATGAAATAGCAAGTGCACTTCTCAAATTAACTATCCCATTAACCTTAGAATCACCATTGCGTGACCATAATTAACAGTTTAATATTGTATTACATGCTTGAACCCTAAAACATTGTGCATTTCCTAAGTTTGTAAGTAAGGCGAGGCCAATGAAGTGAATGTGGTACTAGGGAGAAGGTGTTCGCAAATTGACAATCTTAGAAATGCAACTAAGTGCTAGGTCTACCTCTTAACTTTCAAGAGCTAGGGGTTAATGATTTTTCTTCCACGTGTGTGCCTTAGAAGGGAGATCTTTTTCTTGAGTTACCATTTTCTTGCACCTTTTATCTTGCGATCCCTTTTTATTTTTTATTTTTTTTAAGTCCCTTTGCTTTAGATTTGGCTTTGATAACATGAGACATAGGAACCTGGCTTTTTGCAAGGGTTTCTTTCTCACACATATAACATTTATCATTTAGTAAATTTTCGTTAGAGTACTTTGATTCTTTTAACTTTGGCTTAGGCATTCATACATGGAATAGTATAGAGACCACAGAACATAACATATCGGAAGTCAATTACCAGAGGGAAAGGGGGACATGATGGAAATGAGTGTAAGGGCTAGTGAAATGACATGGCATAAAAAATGGTTGGGTAAAATGTTGTGAATGGTGTGAAATAATTGTCACACTTACTTAAATCCCTAGGGATACACTTGACTACAAGATCACACACTTGTCTAAAGGAAGAATTATGAGCACACCAAAATGCATCCTTAGATATGAAACAACCATCTAAGATTCATGAGCCATTATAGAGTAACACCATTGACCCTTCATGATCATGTCCACAAATAAGAAAGCATTTACCATGAGTCCACTAGATAGAATATGCCATAACATTGGTGTCAATTGAATGCCCCCATCAATCTTTAACACATAACACAGTGATTTGACCAAGCTAGAAGTGTCGTCGAAAAATATCTATGGGTAAACCATAGATCTCATTTGTGGAACTACTAGATGTAATGGAAGATCACATAGGCATCAATCAAGTCACCCCTACATGGCAGGGGATAACATGCCATAAGTGGTAGATTTTGTGCCTTTGCCCTAAACAGTGGATTCAATGTATACCTAGACATGTGTTTGTTCCTTTGCATACTCTACAAAAGTTTCCTTAAGAGGAATATTTTTGGTTTTTTGACTAATTAGTGACTCAATCTTACTATAAAATAAAACTTGTAGAAATAGAGATTGAAAATTATTTGAGAGTGCACTTCATTAGCAATGAATTTCAAGATTACTTACTTGCAAATCTCATTCAGTGTGGAATTAGGTAATGTTAAAACACGAGTTGCAAGGGAGTATAACCAAAGAGATTACCATGCTAACAACTCAAGCATTGAGGATAGGGATCTTTGAGCATAATGATGGAAGCTTTCATTCTTTGCTAGTAGGGCACTCGATCCTAGAACTCTGCAAGTGCATTCTCCCACCTGACACATGATAGTTGATTTTGGATTTTTAAAAGTGCATTCTCTTGTTCAACGCCTATGTTGTGATAGTAGTAGATGCATGAGAATGAAAATAGCTTAATATTGTAAAGCTTATTTTGTGTATAGCTTACGTTTTATCTAAGTCACATGGTTCGGATTGGATTTTGAGTTCAACAACAATAAAATTCGATTCAAATTCAAATTACCGATGAGGTTCAAATAAGATTCGCCATTAGATTCTCCCATATATATGTTTATAAAATTTATGGATAATGTTTTAAATGTATAAATATAATAATATATAAATTGAACAAGTTATAATATGTTCACTCTATTATTAATACATTCATATTAGTTATAAGTTATAGAATCCATGAAGAATTAATATCAAATATATCTATAAGTTAGAAGTTAGAACCCACGAAAATTTTGCAACATATAAACAATAAAAAATGGGTAAGCTATAACTCGTAAACCTACACTCTTTGCAATTCACGTCGACCCTAAGTAACCCATAACCTTCCCAATGCACTTCATCGATTCTATCGATGCAAAGGCCCTTCTAATAAAGCACAAAATGACACTAGGTCAAGGCCATCAAGCAGGTTTCTATCTGATTTCCAATTTCACGTGATTGCTCTCCTCTAATTTCATGCCCTTCAGTCTGATTTTTGAATTCATGTGATCGCCCTCCTCTAGTTTCATGCTCTTCCATCATATTTCTAAACTCATGTGATCGCCCTCTTCCATTAGTAATCAATGGAAACCTACTCTATTAATGCCTTGAATACCCGTTAAAATCTATGCCAAATTTGTATAAAGTTTGACAAATCTTAATTCGGGTTTTCAAATTCACATAAATCTGATCCTCACGCATGAAATCCGACGAACCCTATGCCTTTGCATATATATAATATTATAATAGTTTATAAATGTTGTTGTTAATGTTGTTGGGCATTTAGTTCTATGCTAGTCGATCCCCATTCGAATTCCCCCTAAGTGAGGCAAAATGTACTCAAAGATATATAGCCCTAAAATACAAGTGAAACCCTAGGGGGACTTGTGAAGGTTGCCCAATGTCACCATAGCGACCCTTCCTCTCTCTTTAGGTTGGCTCTCCTCTAGCACAAGGGGGGGAATCCCTCATAAAAGTGTAAGATAAACTTTAGAAAAGATGGGATAGTGAATCAAGACCAATGCATATCTAATGGATGATATAGTCAATAGTTATGAACAAAGAGGGCCTGAATATTATGGAGAAGATGTAATTACGCCATAAATTCAGGTGCCATAATTAGGTTATGCAAGCATAAGTGAGAGCCTTTAACAAGATGCATCGTCTCAACCATTGAAATTATAGCCAAAGTAATGTGCAACCATTAAATGATGAAGGAACAACCATAACATGAAGTGAAAAATGAAGTAGACAATGTAATATATCCTTCTATTGAATGAACAGCCCAACAGTGCATCACAACTCCAAATCTGATTTCACACAAGATTAGAGGGGCCATAATGTGTCACAGCCAATCTACAATTACAGAAGAAAAATCCCCAAAAATTCAAGGTTACAACAAGGATTAGGGAGGGTTACAACCTCAAACTTTAATCTCTTCCTACTGGAGTAGAACTACCATTCTAGAAGGGTTATTTCAGCAGCAAAACAATGGCAATCATTGCATAACCCTAGTTATCGATGAAAAAGAGAAGAGAAAGATGGAAACCTCACATATGAACTTGCCCCTTGACTTCTTCCTCCCAATAGATCTCCAACTAATCCTGGAGAGGATCTCCTCACAAATCCAACCATGCTAAACAATGGGGATTGTTAATCCTAAAAAGCTTCTATTTATTTATATATATTGTCTAGCTCAACCTCCTACAATAAAATATCAATAAGTGGATTCCAGATCTACCTCTTTCTCCAACATCCATAAAGGCTCCTCAAAGTTGGGTACTCCTCAAGATAATAAAATATGCATATTCATGGGTTTGAAAGGATGCATGATGCTACTTGTCAATCTCCTAGGAAAAACGTCTCCTTTAAATGTGCTTCTTTGACCATGCAAGAGGATTTTGCAATACAACTTGTCTCATCTTTCTTGGACATCTCTTCAAGATAACCCTTTAGCAACCACTCCCACTAAGATATGATTAAATGCCAAGTTGAAGGGGAGTGCTCTTCAAGGGATGGAGTTATTTCTCCTTGGGATGGTGAAACAATGCCATGTGTCTCCTCCCTAAGTCGTGCACTATTCAGGAAAGACCTTTAACCAAAGCAAATTGCATATAATATTAATAAACTCCTTAGGAAGAGGGTGCACCCTTAAAATGTGTGCAATAGTTAATTAAGGGTCCATTAATCCTGTTTGTTTTTGGTAGCTCGAAGGTACTTCTACATTGGCCGTGCCTAGCATGCAGAAGTGACCGAGCAAATTTCACTCTCCATGCACTTTACTTTATAAAGAGATTTTATAAAATTGGTAAGTGTACTTTTATTATTTTAATGAATAGAGTGACAGTTTAAAATGTTTGAGTGACTTAAATGATTTAAGTCATCTCAATGAGAGATTAAGTCACAACCATAGGTCTAGTGAGGCCAAGATCTAATCTTGACCATTGAGATCTGGAGGTAGTTGAAGGGTCGTTAGAAAAGTAATAAAAGGAGAAAGTGAGAGTGAAGAGGCACACTTTCCAAGAGAGATCAAGAGAAATTGAGCTGAAAGAAAGGGAGAAGGAGCAGCAAGAGTGGGGCGCAAATCCCAATAGTAAGGGATGGCACATATCCCAAGAAAGTTCAGCATTTATGAAAGAAGTACCATACAACATTTAATGCTAGGCATACAGTATAGATTCAGCAAGCCGTGCAGCGTTTTTTGCACAGAAATCAAGGCATGAGTTAAGGACACGAATTGTAAGGCATTTGCTGTAGGAAGAATCCATACAGTCCATACAGAAAGTACAGCAGATCCCAGAAAGGAATTTGAAACAGTTTTCTAGCTGGTATAGACTGTACAAGGCCGTACAAGGCCATACAGCAGGCTGGAACAGAATGGCACTGTTTTCATGGAATACATTGTGGTTGGTTTCTGTGATAAGTACTGTCATGTTTTGCTGGGAACCTTTAATGTGTAAACTCAGAATATTTTTGTGAGCTCACAAATAAAATATCTCTCTTGGACTGATTTTCCCTCTGGGTTTTTCCAGTGGCATTGCCCAAATACCCTTGTGTCAAATGTATGGTTGAATGCGTGTCTACTGTTCATTTATTTCCACTGCAAGTTCTTAGTCATTTGTGTTTCTGCTCATAAAATACAGTTGAATGTGTTGGGTTTAATGTATTATTGTTGAAGTTTTATTGGAGACTGAAATCAGAGTTTGGCCAAGTGTTTGACTAAATTCCTACAAGAGGTAGACTAGTTTGTAGGTGAAATTTTAACAAATCCTTCTCAAAATATCAACCACCACCTAAGTGTTAGAATTTGATAGTTGCAAAACCAAGATCACTAGAAGAATGTCAAAGAACAAAAACAATATGTAGAGCTCGTTTAACCACGATGATCCAAGATCATCTCCCAACCATAGACAAATAATGTCACCCCCAAGCTTGCCCTTCCAACAGAGAAATCGTTCAGAGATAGATGTACACAAATCATAGTAGCCCAAACCCCAAAGAAGATAAAGAGAAACCTCTCCAAAGTGGAGAACCCCAAAAAAAACAGTCTCCAAGCTGCAGTAGCAAATTTTCTCTTATTAGGCAAACTTGCCTTATGCTGTGTGTCCAAATGAGGAGGCGTCCCTCCTATTTATACAATTTTCTGGGTGATTTTTCACTGGGGCCAACCTAGCTGCTTTACTGGGGCCGACTTGTCAAACAATAATAAAAATACTTTTTCTTATAATTTATTTATGGCTTTTTATTATTATTTATTTATGGGCCGATTTGTCTTATTTCACAAAGAAATTACATTTTATTTTATTGTTTCTTGGACTGAATAGTGAGATGATGTCTCACGCTGCTACTACAACAACACTAAGAAAGTGGAGTGCTCCTCTATCCTCCTACATATGATGCTACAAATCTCTCAACTACTTCCTTACAAGTTGGTACACTCTTTTTCTTGAAATGTGTGATTTTGAAAAGTGTAGAAGAAGCTTTGTAACCATGTTGACCACAACCTTACTCATAAAACTTCCAAAAGTGTGATGCACCTTTGGAAAATGTGCCATTCTTTGCCTTGGATAAGGTGCACCCTTAAAAGCCCTGCAAGTAGTGGGATCACCCTCATTAATAAGCCCATAAATGTAAAAATAATAATGAATGCCCTTGAGATGTGTGCAAGATGTCATGTGTCATGTAGCTTTGACCTTTTGATCAATAAAGATATTATTAATCATGCATCAAGAAGTGATGCAACCTTTGATAATGTGCAAATAGTGGATGAGGGAGGTTCTAGTCACCTGTAGATCTAGGGCTATAAAACACTAAAATAATCCTCCAAATGTGGTCGCCCTAGATAGATGTGCAAACCTCCTTGAAGCTTGGTCACCCTTATTAATTAGTACTCAACACATGTGCCATAAAATATACTAAACTTTCTATGATGATCAAGCGATTCCCCACTCTTAGTGTTTGATGCCATGAAACCCTCCTTGGATGATGGGCACTCCACCTAGAAGGATGTAGTTGATCCTGAGCTTTGCATATCATGCGTCCACATCTGATTCAATGTACCCTCATAGGAACTTCAATGGTATGAAATGTTAGACACACCACCACACTGAGAAGGGGGGTGAATCAGTGGGCCAGCACTTTTTACAATTTCAACTTTCTTCAACTACTTAAACAAAGATTATCAATCAATTACATAGACAACACAAGACACTTCATAAGATGAACTTGTAAACTTTATTATATTAGATTCAAACGGCTACAATCGTGAGGTTTATCAGCTACAACTGAATCAGAAGCACCAACTTCTATTCCAAGACTCAGCTTGGTCTTTTCCTCAGATCCAACTAAGAAAAAATAGTACAAGGCCCAGCTTGTAGTTACATACAGATACTGTCACATCACATGTCAATCACTTGTCCAATAACTCAGTCATAACACACTGATCTGTCCTCTGCTCAGCAACTTGTCACTGGCTTATCATTGCACATAATCTCTGCTTGCTGCACAATACCATTGCTCATGCTATCTGTTCAAGTCATCAAGGTATCATGTCACTGTCAATCTGATCATCTCTGTCAATTTGTCAACTCTATCACGATTCACAACCATGTCATCAGTCTGTTCTACAAACAGGTCCATTTCAGACTGAATTTCATACTCTTCTGGTTGTCCAAGTTGTTGTGTATACTTCAGTTTCAACAAGTTCAGACTTCGTCCTCAAGGATGATTATAAGACATAATCAGCCACAATAAGGTCTTCTTCCAGCTAGCAAAAAGAACACCTTTATGAACCCCTTTTAAAGAGACTATTCAATAGAGATAGAAAAATTATGATTAGCATCTGTCTTTTGAATGTGCTTTGACTTCATCTGCTTATTTTGCTGCCTCAAAGCACACACTCGAATTCCAATAGAGACAACCCTCCTAAACTTCGGTTGCCACAGACTGTAACCTAAAGATAAAAAATATTTCTTCACTGCAGCTCCATCAGCAGACACTCTCAGATCAAGACACATCAGACTTAAGACCAAAACAAGAACATGTCTGTGGTTGCCTATAAATTCTTGAAAATCTGAGCACTAACAAACAATGTCGAACTCATTCTCCTTTCTTTGACTGCGGCTACCTCAGTGATATACAAAAATTTCAGAGCAGTCTCCCTCACCACCAAATTCCACACCCTGCAAATGAGGTCGTTGACAGATTATATATAGTCATTTGTCATGGTATTTTTCTGAGCCGACTTCTTTGAGGTATGTTTCAATTAATTTATTTTTGTTTCCTGTTTGGAGCCGACTTCACTGGTTTCCCTTTCATCATTATTTTTATGGTGCGTATTTCCACCAAGCTTACTCACCATCTATACCATCTTCTGTGCACTTCCTTTTATAGGTGTCTGTGCATTATTGTTAGGATACTCCAATGTTTGATTGCATCATTGTCCCATTTATTAGCATCGTCTCTTTCTTTCTGACTGGCCCAATGTTCCAATTTGGAGCGACCTCTTTTGACATGTTCTTCCTCAGAAGCACTGTCATCAGCAGCAACTCGTTTCAATGGCGCTCTGTCATTTCCTGCTCATGCATCCTTTTGGAAAAAACTGGAGGCGTTGTGTGGTTGCGGGTTCTACGATCAGCATGGCCACCCCAAACACTTCCCGATTCTTGATCTTCAGTGCTTCTCTCCGAAGGCAGGATTTCCTCCATATCATACGATTTGATGAATAGACATCAATATAGTTCTGGTATTATATAGGAAAGCTTTCCTTCTTTTCATGATGCATAGTGTGATAATCTTCAGTCTTCCTCCTCCTACTGGTTACTGCATGGTCATGCCGAACTCTGTCAACAACCAAGCCAGAAGCTGAACCATTACGGCAATCATAGGATCCTTTCTCCCAGTGCAATTTCTGGTCTTCTCCACTGTGTCCACTGCCTGAATGATCCTAACAGAGATGTGAACGATCAATCCGTGAACTTCTTTCATCATAAACCAAGCGACACAGTCCTCTCACCAAATTACTTTAAGCTCACCAAATTAGTCATGCTTGCTTGATCTTTGACCTTATCATTCTTGCTTTCCTTCTCCAAGTCCTCATCCTTCATGTGCCATGTCTTCATGCCATGTGTTTCTTCATGTACCAATTTAACTTTTGTCATTAATGTGTTGTCATCAATGACAACCATATTCATCATGAAATGCCTCTAAATAAGAGGATTATGCCTCAAACATTGTTTGATAAATCCTCAAAAATATGCACAAAAATCTATAAATAAGGGCTCCAAAAACTGAATATTTGCCACATGTGCAACCTTGCTCCAAATGCTTGAAATCAACCATCAAACACACCTTAAAAGATGTGAGCATCCACCAAGCATGTGAAAGGAAAAAAGTGATGAATAAGAGGGTGCTAGAATTATGCTCCTTAAGTCCACATCTCCCTAGTATAGTGTTGCTAAAAAGAATGTCTCAAAATAAACCTGTATTTTGGGTGGTAACTGGTAACAAGGGGAACTGGTCTACACCAATGGGTTTATAATGGATGCAGCTCTTGGGTTTTTCCAACAAGGTTTTCCTTGGAAAATATATCTATAATATAATTTATAATATTAATACTTTATTATAGGTAATATTATATAGTATATATATAATTAGATCAAGTGTGTGTCTGTGTGTGTTAGGAAAATCTCATGAGATCCCCTCGTTCTTCCCTATAATATTTGAATGGAAGGTGGCTCAACCACCAGCAACAATAGCATCTGGTAACCCAGCAGGACTTAGTTAGACTAGAACTAAGGACCTCATGGCAAACTCTGCCTCTAAACAATATATTCAAACCAATTGAGCTAACACACTAGACTAAGAGAACTTTGTGTGTGTAGTTTTAAAAAAATCATATATTTGTTGTTTTTTTGAAATTTATACTCTACTATTGGATAGGTGCTAGGTATTCTTTGATACATATTTTCGTCATATCATATTGTATCTATATATGTATTTGGATATGATAACTATGGTGAAAACCCCTATAGAGGCAGTGGAATCTCCCTCTAATCTCATACTAGACAAGATACCCAAAGATAAAGTGCTCATCAATCTCAACCTTGCCCAGATAATAAAATCTGCAAATCCGTTCAACTCTAGGGAGATGGTGATCTATCTCAACCCTTGACTAGTGTGAGCACACCCAAATCTGGTCGAGTGGGAAGCAAAGCTCATGTTATAGATGGAACTGGAGATAGCATGGTTGAAAGATAAGATCGTCAATGAAATGAAGGAAGTGCTCAAAATTAAAGGACAGCTTGGGGCTCAAAGGCCCAAACAATCCAATCCATAAGACCTATGTGAACTCCTATAAATGTCCTTCCTAATTATAGCATTAATTTCTTCCTTAAGGGGAAGCAAGTGAGAAGGATCATCAAGAGAGATTGAGTAGGGAAGGAGTTAGTTGGTTGAGATACCCACCTCCCCAAGAAGTGACTAAACCTCATGTTTTCACTCGAAATTCTCATTTGCAAAATTTCCAGGGGAAGTCGAATTACCACTTAGGAAAAGTACCAATGTCACAAATACTCCTCCTTGACAAAGTTATCAGATTTGCCTTAGGGCACCCAACACCAACATCTGACTCTCCTCGAAATCACAAAATCTTGGATTCATATTGGATTCTTGTGTTTTGTGTATTTTGGATTGGATTTGTTTCCTAAAATAGGATTTGTTTCCAATGTAATTGCATCCAAACCCCAATGATAGAATCGTGGCAGATTTACCCCCTACCTACAAGTTTTGAACAATTTTTACCATCATCTCCCAGAATAGTGAGAACACAATCTACATAATAATTATTTTCTAACTTGGTCAAAATTTGAACGGTTCGTTCCCATGTGCCCTGGTTGAGCACTTCAGAGCTAGCATTAGATTAGTTGTCATTATCATGTTTATATCAATATTGTATTTTAGAAGTTTTGTACAATGAGTTGTCTTCAGCAGTTTAGTTTGACTCGCCCGAGACTAGCCAGTCTTGCCGAGTCTTAGCCGGGTTGAGTACTCCGCTCATACTCGGCCATGAACTCAACTACTTGTCAAGATTCAGCCAGACTCGACAAGACTTGGCCAGACTCAACAGATTGGCCCATACTTGCCTAGATAATATTTCGAGTGTTTTTTTTTAATATTTGCCGAGCCTTTCCTCGGTCATCGAGCCTTGTTGAGTCCCAAGCCAACCAAGTCTTTGTTGAGTCCAAGTGTGACAACATCAGTCTTCAATATGGTTTGTCTTCTAGAGAACTGTAGCTCTCATCTAAAAGGCTAAAGAGCACATGCAATGTGTCTTTCTATATTTAATGGGTCTCTCTTTGTATTTAGCGATCACCACTCATGTATTATCATAGTCTGGAAATCTGAATCAAAAGTGTTCACAGTACACAATTTTTCACTACTAGTAAGTTTTTTCTCTCCTCTTGCAATTAGAGGAACTGATTTTACTTCTTCTCACCATTCTCCATGTTGGATCATATTATTTTGGTGTTATAGCCTTAATATTTGACGATGCTATCTGCTAGCAATTACAGTCGTTAAATATTCAGCGAACTTGGTTTTGTCTCAATCCCCCAATGGCAATGAGTTTGTAAGCTAAAAAGTTGATATGCTTGAATTCAGATTTCATTTTTTTCATTTATAAAATTTAAGTTTTAAATATATATTTATCA
>LPNX010760889.1:503473-515218 GCA_001517045.1 Pseudotsuga menziesii | reverse complement strand
GTGTTTATATTAAACTTTAAGCTACCTGTTTAAAAGTGTTCGTATTTAAAAGAGTTCGTGTTTAAGCTATCGGGCCTACCAGGGGACAGCACTGTGAAATCCAACGTACATGAATCGTTCAAGAATCAATAGCTACCTGCAGTCTCCATTGAACCCGCATTGAACTCGCGCCAAGCATTGGCCCTACCGACGACTAGCATGGCAAGCTTCCGTGGATGCTCAACACGGAATTTGTTGGAGGCACGTTTGTTCTTGGATTTCTTCCCTTCGATTGTTGTTGGAGGCACACACGCTGGAGGACACTACACGCGGTATATTTTCTCTGCTTGCCGAGTTCACGTCGAGTATCTGCGAGTTTGTCGAGCCCCTGCGAGTTTTCCGAGTCACTCCAAGCTTGCCAAGTCAACAACGAGTCTTCCACGAGTCTTCCACGAGTACCCGGCTTGGAGGTTGACTCGCCCAGACTCGCGAGTACTCGCGAGTCTTGGGCGAGGGTGCTTCATTGATATTTATAAAAAAAATTAGGGTTGGTTTTACAATTCCCTGATTCCTAATTTTCTGACAAGGGTTGCATCTGCACCCAATTCTTTTGTTGATTCCAATCACACCCACAGTTGATGTAACTTTGCTCATAGGGTAATTGATTGAGAACTATCCTGCTAGAGTATTTGTATCAAAAGTTATAACTATGTATCTCACATCTCTAGTTAATGAAAGTGAGATTGTCTGATTTATTTAGTTGTCTACTATTGGGGTGTTATGTGTGGCTCTCTTTGCTTTATGATTTCAGCCTAATGATTTTAATCAGAGAGACATAATATGTGATCACCTCTCTCATTTTCTTCCTTCGTCTCTTCTCTCATCATGCATTTGACTTGGCACCAATTGTCCACACAAGTATAAGCATAGCAACTTTTACCCATTGATTTGCAATCTTTAATTGGATATCTGCACTTTATTTTGTTATTTTAGCAGACCTTACTTGCATATTTTTGAGTTAGGATAGTGAAAAGGTCTTAGGTATACCCTGTTGAAACTAGCATGCACTAGTTTCCAAACAAGAGTAAGCGTACTAGTGATGGATACTTCTCTCAAGTGACCATTTGCCCTCCCTTCGGGTGGATTACCAAGAGACAACTTTAGGTGATTACAGCACCCAAATACAATTGTGGTAGTTGAGCAACCTAATGCTAACACTAATTGCATCTTGGTCACATGTTACTAATGTTGATTAAAGTTGTCATTGATGCCAATAGTTCCTTGTGAGGGTTTGTGGTTGTCTTGGTGCCCTTTGTGGAGCCCCTGAGGGTTAGTGTTCGGTTTGTGTTGTTTGTGGTTGTCTATGTCAAAGGAGCCCTTTTGACTTTGTCCAAGCCCAAGATTGAAGCCCTTGGAGGCCTTGGGACAATGGCAAAAGACTTGGTTACCCATTGACTTCATTAAGTGCCCAGACTTGGTTACCCATTGACTTCATTAAGTGCCCCTAAGTTGTATATTGGTCCCATTTTAGTCCATTGCCGAGTTCCTTGCTCCTAGTTGATCTTTGGTTAATGGTCTTTGTGCTGCTTGTTATGCTTGTAATTGTTTTGGTCTTCTTGTTGATTGATGGTTGGATGATGTGGTAGTTTAGTCCTAGACCCCACACACTTGCCCTTACACTCTTGCACATGTTGAAGCTTGGTTAATGATGATATCCTTGGTTTTTGAACCCACACTTGATGGTTCTTGGAATTTGATGTCATAACTTGATGTTGAAGTCCATGTTCTCTTGACAGTTACAAATGACCCATTCTGTGGTCGTTTGTTGAAAACGGTATGCCTGATATGCCCTTGATTGAGGACCGTTGAGGTGCACACATGTAGCCACAATAGAGTTGGTCAACAAATTTTTTGAATGCCCTTGTTTGATGAAAATGCTTGTTGGTCATAAGCCCATAACTTTGTTGAAGCACTTGCACTTGATATGGTGTCCTTGCTTGATGATCATAGTCAAAGAAGCCCTTGCTTGTTGGTCCTTAGTCTACAAGAGCGTTAAAGATGTCCTTATGTTTAAACCCTTGTTAATGATGATGAAGCACTTGCATTGCATATGATGGAGACCTTGAATATGGAAGATTCCCTTGGTTGGTGATGTAGCTCTTGGTGCCATAAAATACTTGAGGAAGCCATCAAGAAGATTTCAAATCAATTTTTTATGTCTTGTACAAATTGAAGAATTTAAGGGTACTAAACTAAGTATCTGCAAATAAGCCCATCATAGGGAGATAGTCATCGTCAATCCATTTCCATTGATATGTGGAGTGTCTCCTAACTCCTTACGGTTTATGAGTATTGATTTTTTAAAGTTAATGTATCAATTTGCCCATTTACAAGTAGGTCAGCCTGCTAAAAGAATTCAATTAATTTTTAATTAAAACTACTACAAGTCGGGCAGACGTGTGAATAAATCCTCCACGACCTATATAAATAGAAGATCAAACATTTCATTTGTTCATCAATCAAGTCTCTCTTTGGTATTTTGCAACTCTTAGAGAAAAGTGCGAAACTCTGTGGAGGAGAAATGTTTGGGCATCTTTGAGGATTGAAGAGATTCACTAAAATTGGTATAACTTTCTCATGCAGAATCAGAATTACAAAATTCTTGGCTCGTTGGAAAGATTGTTGCAAGGGCTATGTGATGACATGATATATAATTTATTTTGGTTTATCTATTGTTTCTTCATCTTGTGATCTTCGAAAAGGTATGGTTCATGCTTTTGGGTTTCTCTTGTGATGGCGCATGTCTCTCATGGATAGAGTTCATCTTTGATCTTAGTATGTGAGCATATTGGTATATATCTTTGAAGTCATTGAATATGTTATGGAAGCTATGGTGATGGTTTTCTTGGCATTATATCTTGATGTAATTTTGATATAGATCTTGATGATTATCTTGGATATTGTTGGCATAGGTCTTGGTGTTTATCTTGACTGTTGTATAGTGTAGTATTGAATGAGAAGTTGACATGTAAGCAATAGATCTTGTGAGTGATTTATTTGATCAACCTAAGTGTTTTCTTTGAAAACTAGTTTGACAAGTGTTGATCGTTATGTCTTTGACCTAAGTGGAGTTGGACTGTTATTGACTGTTAATGACAACCTTTGATTGTATTGTAAGTGACAATTTGTTTGATATTTGTTTGATATTTGTTTGATTTGTTGACTTGATTTGAGTGGAGTGAAAAATCCTTTTGTGTCCAAGAGTTTATGAGATTGACCGAGTTTGCCATAGTTGGTTAAGTGTTTTATCTTCTTGGCTGAGGTTAGTTGGTGTATTATGTTTAACTATCAAGTCTTCCTTGGTTGTGATTGAGGTTGGTTGTGGTGGCATTGAGTTGAGTGTGACTGGAAAACGTTTGGTTGACCGTATGTAAAGTCTCTTGGTTGCTCAAATGTGTCTCTTACTTGATGAACTAGGCCAAGTAAGAAGGGTTGGTTGACTGTGATAACACTTGATTAGATTAAGACAAGTATGTGATTGATTTGGCACAGGTACACAAGCAGCTTGGTACAGGTTGGTTCAGTTGAGTAGGAATGGCACAGGTTGCCTTATGTGTAATTGGTCGGACTCACACTGGATGAGTTGTATGAGCAGTTGGTTTGACTCAGGAGGGCTGAGTTTGGTGAGCAGTTGGTTAGCCTCAGATCGACTGAGTCTAATGATGTGAGCAACAAATTGATTAGATAGATTGTTTTGCATAGGTTGTTGGTATAGATTGTTGGTACCAGTTATTGGTACAGGTGTGGAGCAGTGACAATTGATGAGAAGTGGTTAGATGATGAGCAGTGACAGTTGATGAGTAGTGGTCAGCAATAACAATTGATGAGTAGTGGTCAGCAGTGACAGTTGTTGTTGTTAAACTAGCAGCAACAAGGAAGGTCTTCCTGCATGCATGTGCTCTTGCATGCAGAAGACTTAAATTAAGAAACCAGTTGTATTTAATTTACTTTTCCTAAGTTTACTTTGGAAAATAAATTAAAGTGATCTAAATTAACTTTAGTGAAACACTAGTTAAAATGAAAATGAAATTAGGGTTTTTGCTTTACCTAAAGTTATAAAAGAGAGATCAATTGGTGAAGAGGACACACACTTATATTCCGACGGCGACAGGATACAGACAGGGAGAGAAAGTCAGACAAAGGATTCAGCTGGGAAGATGGAGGAGCGAGCAGCAGGATCACCAAGCTTCGTACAGCTGGGTCGTACACTCACACAGGAGGGTGTTGAGGTTTAGCTGGGATTTGCCCAGTGATTCTGCCGTGTAGGTGCATTTGCCAGGTTTGGGTGAATTTGCAGTGATTGTAACATCCATATTTTCTCATAATAAAATATATATCTGATTGTTGCACAGCTTTTCCCATCTTGGGTTTTTCTGGGGGTTTCCATACCCAAAATAATTGTATCATTATTGTGATGTGATGTTGTGATTTATTTCTCAGTTTTATATTTCACTGCATACTGTAAAAGATATTCATATGTGGTTATCAGTAGAGATTTTGCATGCACTGCTAGCCCTAGTTTGAATATTAAAGGAAAATTTACATGGTATCAGAGCTCTGGTTAGCTAAACCTGAGAGATTTGCAGCAACAGTGATAGATCAAGGGCAAATCTATTGAAGACACAAACTTAGATTGGAGATCTAGGGTTTGACAGGTAACACTTCACAATGGCCATGCAGTTGAGAGTTGAGGATAGACTCCAAGGTGCTCAGAACTTTCCTACATGGAAAGAAAGGATTATAAAGATCTTGGACGTCAGTGATGCAGAGGAGCACATTGACTCCACGAAGGTTGCACCCACAAATCCGACAGATCTAGCAGCTTGGAAGAAGATTGATTCCAGATCCATGCTGATTATCATGGATGGAGTGAAGGACCATGTAGTCCCTCACCTTTCTGGTAAGAAGACAGCATTATAGATGTGGAAGGCTTTGGAGAGTCTGTACCAAAGCAAGAACGAGAACCGAAAGATGTTGCAAGAGAGGATGCGCATCACCAAGATGACCAAGGGAGAAGGAGTGGTGCCTTATCTCACGAGGCTCACACAGATCAGGGATGAGCTTGGAGCTGTTGGCTCTAAGACTGATGATGAGGAGCTAGTTCGGATAGCCCTCGATAGATTCTCTAAGCCATGGGACACCTTTGTCAAGGGTGTGGTGGCTAGGGAGAATCTCTCTGATTGGCAGAGACTTTGCGATGACTTTGTGCAGGAGGAGACCTGCATGAGTCAAGGATCAGGCTCATCCAACAGTGCCCCACGGATTGTGGATAAGGAGGCTCTAGCCCTTACAAGGAAGAGCAAGGGGAAGGCAAAGAGGAAGAAGGATGGTAAGAAGAACCTTGACGTGTCAAAGGTCAAGTGTTTTATCTGCCACAAGCAAGGACACTTTGTCTCCCAGTGCCCAAACAGGAAGAAGAAAAGTAACACTCAGATGGCTGGATCTACAGAGGTGCATGAGTTCAACAGGAACTTTGATGAGGAGTTTTGCTTGATAGTTTGCATGACAAGCACCACAGGGAGCAGCATATGGTACATCAAAAGTGGAGCATCTAGTCACATGAATGGACAGAAAAGATTCTTCAGAATCTTGCAAGAGGGTGGAACAGGGATCCACGTTGAGCTGGGTGATGATGCGCAATATCAGGCGCATGGAGTTGGTACTGTTTCATTTCAGAGGGAGTCTGGCAAACCCCTCAGTTTTGTTGATGTGTTGTATGCTCCAGGACTGACCAAGAACCTTATATCAGTCTCCACTCTAGAGGACAAGGGATATCAGGTGAAGTTCCGTGACCATAAAGTACATATCAGGCCTAAGGGATCAGATAGGAGCTTGGATCGGGTGATTGGCAGGAGGAGCAAGAAAGTGTACAGACTAGACTTTGAGCCTGCAAAGGCTCTAGTCAGCAGCAGCAGTCAGTGTGAGTTGTGGCATAGGAGGATGGCACACTTACACCATGGAGCACTGAAGCATTTGAGACAAGCAGTCATTGGAGTTCCTCAAGTACTGGAGGAAAAGCATAACCACTGCAAGGGTTGTGCTTTAGGGAAGAACATCAAGAAGCATTTCCCACAGAGTGAGCACAAGTATAAGGAGCCCTTGGACTTGGTGCATTTGGATGTATGCGTACCTATGAGTGTCCATTCTTTCAGTGGTTACAGTTACTGTGTAACCTTTATTGATGACTATTCCAGGAAGACCTGTATCTATTTCCTAAAGGCCAATTCAGAGGTCTTTGAGAGGTTCCGAGAGATTAAGACTTTCGTGGAGAACCAAACAGGAAAGGAGATTCGAGAATTTAGGACATACAACGGGGGTGAGTACACTTCCAATGAGTTCATGGAGTATTGTTCAGCAGAGGGGATCAAGAAGGAGCACACTGTACCCCATACCCCACAATAGAATGGAGTTGCAAAGAGAAAGAACAGGACTATGGTTGGAGCAGCCAAGGCCATGCTATTTGATCAGGGATTGCCCCTATTCCTTTGGGCCGAGGCATACAGGACTGCAGTGTACATTCAGAACAGGTGTCCCCACACAGCTTTGGGGAGGAAGATACCAGAGGAGGTCTTCACAGGAACTCAACCAAATGTGAGTCATATTCGCATATTCAGCAGTGTCCGTTATTGTCATGTTCATGTTGACAATAGGAAGAAGCTAGACCCTTCTAGAGAGAAGGGGTTACTTGTTGGGTACAGCGAGATTTTGAAGGCATGTAGAGTTTACATTCCAGCTCGCAAGAGGATCATTGTGAGCATGGATGTCTAGTTCGATGAGGACAAGGCCTTGCGGAGATCTTTGGATTTACCAGCAGAGCAACAGCCAGCACAGGAGTCAGGGATCAAGTTGGAGGAGCCAGATGTACATGTACAGCTACAGACACAAAGCACAGGTTCTGGTGGTCAAAGGGAGTCAGGTGGACAAGATCCTATAGTCATTGACTTGGAGGATGATCTGCAGCAAGAGACGGATATCCAGTAGCCGCAGCAGGTTGACACTAGGCCAAGGCCTAAGTGGTTTAGGTCCACAATACAAGATTCCAGGCAAGTTAATCCTACACAAAGATATTTTAGACGGAGTGTACCACCAAAGAGGCTTAGTTATGTGGCACTGAGGACAAAGTTGATTAACTCCGAACCTTTAAGCTTCGGGGAGGCTACACAACATGATGTGTGGCATGAGGCTATGGTTGAGGAGTATGACTCCATTATGAAAAAACAAGTATGGGAGGTTGTGCCGAGGCCACAAAGGAAAAAGATGGTGGGATCCAGATGGATCTACAAGGTGAAGCATGCAGCAGACGGAAGTGTGGAGAAGTACAAGGCACACTTCGTGGCTAAGGGGTTTTCACAGAAGGAGGGTATTGACTATGAGGAGACCTTCGCTCCTGTTGCCAGATATTCTTCCATTCGGACCATTATCTCACTAGCAGCTAAGATGGGTTGGCGTGTCCATCAGATGGACGTCAAGACTTCCTTCCTCAACGGAGTGATAGAGGAGGAGATATATATTGAGCAGCCAGAGGGGTTTGATGTGGAGAACAGGGAGACGCATGTTTGCGGACTGCATCGAGCTCTTTACGGGCTCAAGCAGGCTCCTCAAGCATGGTACTCAAGGATTGACAGCTATCTACGAGAGATGGGATTTCATCGGAGTGAGCCTGACCACAACCTGTACTTCTTGACAGGTGAGGTGCCTCTCATACTAGTACTGTATGTGGATGATCTCTTTTTGATAGGAGATGAGAGGCTAATTGGAGACTGCAAGTCCAACCTTGCAGTGGAGTTTGAGATGAAAGACCTTGGGTTGATGCATTGCTTCCTGGGCTTGGAGGTTTGGCAGAGAGATGGATGTTTCTTCATTGGACAGCGGAAGCATGCAGTTGAGATCTTGAAGAGATTCAGGATGGAGGACTGCAAGCCTATGGCCATACCTCTAGTTTCCAACTAAAGGAAGATTGATACATCAGGATCAGATGGATTTGATCCTACCTTATATCGTCAACTTATCGGATCGCTTATGTATCTGGTCCACACTCGACCAGACATCAGCTTTGCAGTCAACTCTTTGAGTCAGTTCATGGTGGACCCTTGGAGAGTGCAATGGACGGCTGCGAAGCACATACTTTGCTACATCAGAAGTACATTAGAGTAAGGATTGGTTTATGAGCGCAGGGGGAGTGTACAGTTAGCAGGTTTCACAGATGTTGATTGGCCAGGATGTGTAGAGGACCGGAAGAGTACTTTAGGTTGTTGTTTCAACATTGGATCAAGGATTGTCTCTTGGTTCAGCAGGGAGCAAAAGTCGGTTGCATTGAGCTCAGCAGAGGCTGAGTACATGGCAGCCAACATGACTGCTTATGAGGGTATGTGGCTGAGGAAGTTACTTGCAGGGTTGTTCGAGTGTGAGCTAGAGGCTACAGTAGTTCATTGTGATAATCAGAGTGGCATCAAGCTATCTGAGAATCCAGTGTTCCATGACCGGAGCAAACACATACACATCAGGTACCACTTCTTGAGAGGTTGTGTTCAGAGGGGAACCATTCGGTTGGAGTACATATAGACAAATGAACAGGTGGCGAATATTTTCACCAAGGCACTTTGCAAACAGAGTTTTGTGAAGTTCAGGGATAAGTTGGGGTTGCTACCGAATCCCTTCCTCGTTGAGAGGGATTGTTAAACTAGCAACAACAAGGAAGGTCTTCCTGCATGCATGTGTTCTTGCATGCAGAAGACTTAAATTAGGAAACCAGTTGTATTTAATTTACTTTTCTAAGTTTACTTTGGAAAATAAATTAAAGTGATCTAAATTAACTTTAGTGAAACACTAGTTAAAGTGAAATCAGGGTTTTCACTTTACCTAAAGTTATAAAAGAGAGATCAATTGGTGGAGAGGACACACACTTGTATTCCGACAAAGACATGATACAGACCTGGAGAGAAAGTCAGACAAAGGATTTAGCTGGGAAGACGAAGGAGCGAGCAGCAGGATCACCGAGCTTCATACAGCTAGGTTGTACACTCACACAGGAGGGTGTTGAGATTTAGCTGGGATTTGCCCAGTGATTCTACCGTGTAGCTGCATTCGTCGGGTTTGGGTGAATTTGCAGTGATTGTAACGTTCCATATTTTCTCATAATAAAATCTATATCTGACTGCTGCCCCGGTTTTCCCATCTTGGGTTTTTCCAGGGGTTTCCATACCCAGAATAATTGTGTCATTATTGTGATGTTATGTTGTGATTTATTTCTCAGTTTTATATTCCGCTGCATACTGTAAAAGATGTTCATGTGTGGTTATCAGTAGAGATTTTGCATGCACTGTTAGCCCTAGTTTGAATATTAAAGGAAAATTTACAGTTGTGCGGTGTGGTGCAGTGTAGTATAGGTGTTGATTAGCAAGTCCGCAGGATCAATGCAGTCGCGGTTCAGCAGTTTCTATCTTCATATCAGAGTGGCAGGACGGGGTAAGGAAATCTAGGGAGCTAGGGCTTCCTTCAGGTTGCAGCCTCTAAATCACGAGGTTGTAGACTCCTTCCAATTGTAGATGGAGAATTGAAGTCAGAAACAAGGGGATTGTTTCCTCCTTCCAGTTGTTGCTGGAAAACTATTATTATAAGGCTTTTGTGGTTTTTCCCCCGGGACTTGAGTTTCCACGTAAAAATCTTGTGTACTGTGTTTTGCTATGCTTCTTATGTGATGATGAGTTATAATTGTTGATATAATGATAACAACATACTCTGCATAGTATTGAATAAGTTCTTGATGATTGTTATTGTTGAAAAAGTAACAAAAGCTATACACACTGTTCATCCCCCCCCCCTCAGTGTGCTCGGTGTGTCCAACAACTAACACTTTACATTAAATGACCAACACACACATGTGCATGTATATGTATTTATTTGTGATGGCATTATTCTAACATTAACTTTTATTTGCAAAATCTTCTATCCCTCAATATAGCTTCTAGAACAAACAGCAGCGTTAATTCTAACCTACAGATCTTCCATTCTCTCAAAAAGGCAAGCATTTAGTACCTACTACAAATAATTTCCAGATCTAAACAACATACGTCCAATGCATTTTCCCAAATACAAATCCAATGGTTCACAGAAGTTTAAAGTTGAGCAGCTTTGAGAACAAATCTTATCTCTTTCTAAGAGATAAGATATTACACACATTCTATTATGGAATAGCTAACTAACAAGTTGTAATGAATATTTCCACTCAATTTAAAATATGAATTTTTACACACTATAAAATGCGTGCTTCAAAATATAAATAAATAACTGTTTTAGAAAACAAATACCAAACTATGTGCCAATGTAAATTTAACTAAAGAATGAGAGCTAACTTTCATGATTGAAGAAAAAAGACTTAAATTTTACTAGTTACAAACATATAAACTGAATAAAAATACTTACAAGTTTTCTTAGAATCCGTTCATAATGCACAAATGGTTCATTTAGACCAATAAACAACACTGCACCAACTGTCGGTGAAACTTTTTGAGCCCTTGCTTTGGGCCCCACTGCAATTTCTGAAGAACCCATCAACATCTTCTTGATGAGATAGTGGAGAATGAAAGTACCACTAGTCGCCACACAATCTTTGATAAGTACAACCTTCCCAGGCTGCAACAATTTGCTGCCTTGAAAGGCCAAAGCTTCATCCAATAATGTCATTGATATTGTGATTATTTTTTTCTGTCAAATGTCAAAGGAAACGGCATGCATTATGAGATAATGTAGTTCATCAGCATAAGTTGTGTCTCAACATATCCTTAGCGAATAACAACTAACCAAATTCTATTTTTTTAAATTAAATGTTGACAAATTATTCCTATGTTGAAAAAAAACTCTTCAATCGCATGCAATATTACAATGTTCAAATGTCATATACAAGAAAATTAATAAATACTCAATGACCGAAGTGTTGAATTTCAGACCATGGTAAGCAGATTTTGCACTTGCAAATAATAACCTAAAAACCTACATAGCTGAAAATGAAACCTTCAATAAAACAGCAGATCTAAGTATGCTAATCTACAAACCTATGTTGCAGGAAACATGGGGTACAGTGCCGTACCCCCTGTGTTTCTGTACCAAAATACAGAAACACATTCCGTACAGCCTGGAAATGCATTTCCAGGCATACAGACTTGCCCCATGCGTGGGAAACATATTCACTATGGCCGGAAACGTGTTTCTAGGCCGTATCTGTGTCTGTACAACGCATTTCCAACACGGAATCATCTATATAGTTTGACTTGGTTTTGTGCTAGGATTGACAAAAAATGCTGGTAATTAAAGGTAAATTGGTAATCCTTTATCTTTCCTTTCAAAATTTGGTAGCCTTAGAAATTTTCAGGACTTCAGGATTGGCAAGATTGCAACAATTTCATTGGATTCTATCATGTACCCTTCATGTACCCCGATGTTAGCGGCATTGATCGCTGAACTCCTCTATCATGACCTTAGCAAGAATGTACCCTTCGCTCAAGCCAAAATCATTGATTAGGCATGTCAAGATTTTTTTACCATATATTAAGGCTTGGGTTACTTAGTTTCGTCAAAATTGGACGGTGCTAGCTGATGTCCCTGGAGGATCGAGGTAAAGGCATAGGCTAGATGAGGAAGCAAAGGGTGATACTAATGATGAGGATCCCAATATATGCATTGGTGGAACATTGCTTGTCATTTATGTTT